>SKCR01045947.1:0-46648 GCA_019454045.1 Zanthoxylum bungeanum
CATGATATAAGTTTCACTGTTAGCGTAACCAGTAGATATTAGTCCAATCCAGGAAATGACCATTGGATGGCCATTAAACATATCCTGAAGTATCTTAAAGGTACTAAGGATAAGTTGATAATTTATTGAGGAAGTGAACTGCAAGTTAACGGGTATACGGATTCCGACTTCCAATCGGATCCCGATGATAGAAAGTCTACATCTGGATTCGTCTTTACCCTTAACGGAGGTGCAGTTTGCTGGAAGAGTTCCAAACATGGGTCAACAGCAGATTCCACCACAGAGGCAGAATACATTACAGCTTCTGAAGCTGCAAAGGAAGCTGTATGGATTAGGAACTTTATCACAGAATTGGGAGTGGTCCCAAGTATCGAGAATGCGATTCCGTTATACTGTGATAATATTGGAGCCATTGCGCAAGCAAATGAACCGAGGACACATCAGAAGTCGAAGCATGTGGAACGCAAGTACCACATCATTCGAGAGATTGTGTCGCGAGGGGATATTGTCGTGTGCAAGGTACCAAGTTGATAAAGCAAAATTAAATGAAACAAAAAATAACATCTTCCATACTTAGAGGGAAGTCACATCACCGATCTATTTAGATCAAACCTCCGTCTGTTCGTTGGGTGTGGACAGATCCTCAGGGTGTCATGTGTGTTTCGAGATAGGATCCGTCAGTTCTGTGTACAGAGCTTAGGTAGTCCATATATGATTAGCAATCAGATAAAAACCGTGGGCCTGTGGTACACTTTAGAAGTCAGTTCTAAGTGTTCTTTTAGAGATTGCTAATAGAGACGTCGACGGGATTGTCCCTATAGAGATTTGACGTTTACATCTATATCTCTGGGATATATCCGGATACCTGTGACGGAGGAATTATACATATGCCATGACCTCGACCTGTATGATTCAGCGAGTTTATCTATGGTCGTCATAATTTACGGGTGGGTAAATTATGGACACGAAATTAGATTTCATGACGGATATGCCTGAATCTAGAGAGTCTCACTAGTGAAATATACTCGTAGAGCACTAGGGAAACTTTTATGAATAATACTGATTATTTATAAGTCGTTTAAAGGTTAAACGAAAAATACATGTGAATGGACCTAATAGTCATTTCCTAATTATTGTGTATTTGTATTTAATGATAGATTTTATTAAATACACATTAATTAAATGTCAAATTGTGATATTTGACATATATCATAAATATATATGTATTTGGATATTTAAAGTAAATATAATACATATATTTAAAATATTTATATTTAAATAATTATTTAATTATTTAATTGTTAAATAATTAAATTAATTAAAAATATAAATATCTTTAGTTTTGATATTTTTTGGAAATGCCTTGAGTTACTTTTGTTGACTTGTTGAATATTCATTAAAGGTGAAATGATCAAGTTGCAAGTTGATAAAGCAAAATTAAATGAAACAAAAAATAATATCTAGATATTTTTAAGTATACAACTTTCAGCCAAGGCATTTGGTGGAGGTATATATTATTTTGTTTCATTTTATTAGGTTAAGGGTTCAAAAGTTATCAAAAAAACAAACACAAAAGAGTTGAGAGAAAAGTTTGAAGAACAAAGAGAAAAGCTTGGAAATTTATTGACTTTGTAAGTTTTTCTTTAAATCTTCCAACATAGAAAATGTTTCTAACATGCTTAGCTTCAACATGTGTTGCTATGATGTTGTCTCTATACTTATAGTTTGTGTTTTAATTGGTTGTGAACTTGTTTGAAAGATTTATGCATGTATGGTTATAAAGTAAGCTTGAAATGGTTTCAATGGCTTACTTTTGATTATTTGATAATCACGTTACCATTCTAGAGTTGCTAAGCCACTCATTGATGACCTAGAATTTTTCTTGAGTTGTTTCATTATGGTGAGACTTGTTTGGTGTGGTAAAGTTTGAATTAAAGTGATGGATTTAATTGATTTGGTAAGATTTATCAATTTGAAGAAATTGTAAAATTAGGGTTCTTAACCCTTTCCAAATTTGGGGCTTTCCATATATGTGATGTATTATGGTGTGTATATGATGCATATTAATTTTTGGGTTGATTGGATTTTATCTTGACATGTTTTGAACATAAAATGACCAAATTGCAAAAATTGGAAAATTTGGGGCTCTTTCGGCAATTAGCAAAAAAAATGGGGATTTTGTTGTAATATGATTTTGATGTGTTGGACATGTTAGAAATCATTTTAGAAGTGATTTAGAATCATCCAAAATTATATTTGACAATTTTAGGACTAAAATGATCAATTTGTAAAATTATGGGGCAATTCGGTAATTACCAAGAAATTTGATCTCTTGTGTAATTTTTCAAAATTTAATAATTGGGTATTATTTAATTGTTCCAAGAAAAATTTTGAAATTGGAAAATTTTGATTTTCCGCGATTTCGCTGCCTTACCGGATTTTCGCCATAAAACCCCTACATTATCCTACCTAGAGCAGCCGGTAGCAATAGTGGACAGAGAGACGAAGAAGTTGCGATCTAGATGGGTTCCCTCAGTGAAGGTGGTTTGTAAGCACCACAAGGGACAAAAATCCACGTGGGAGCCAGAAGAAGTCATGAGAGAGCAGTATCATCAACTGTTCACAGAAGAAGGTACGCTCCCTACTTCTAAGTGTGTTGATTCGAGGACAAATCATTTTTAAGGGGGGAGAGTTGTAATGACTCGAAATTTCGTGGTTCAACTAAAGTCGTGATTAGAAAGTTTTCTCATAGCATTAACGGAAAGTTCTTGAAGATGACTTAGAGACCAATGAACCTTACTCGATTACGAGCTTGGCGGGCCTAGTGTCAGTTTATTTGTCCTAAGTGTTTTAGGAATAGAGTTGGCCATATTTTCAACTAATTCAGGTTAGCTCAATACAAGCCCAACAAGAATCCAATATTTAGGCCCAAGTCCATATTTTCTAGAAAACTCTCTAATCTTCAAGATTTATATTATCAAATAAAAGACTGAAGGAAGGGAAAAAAAACAAAATCTTCATTCTCCCCCCTTGGTCGAAATACATAGAAGAAGCAAGTGAAGGATTTCCATTTTCTCTAGCAAATTTCAAAGATAACCTAGTCCAACCCATTACCAAACAAGTTTAGGAAGAAGGAAAGGAAGGCTTGGACACTTATTTGGTGAAGATTATCATTACTTGTGGTAAGGAAATACTTGACCCAAATCTTGATAAGTTGAGTTATGATAACTTGATGATAGATATATGTTGATGATTTGAGTTTGAAGGTGGTTAGATGATTTTTGAGCTAAGAATATAGTGATTGTGAGAAACCCCCAATTTAGGAAACCCTAAGCATTGAACTAAGTTAGAGATTATGAGGTTGGATGTTGTGATGATGTTAGAAGGTATATTGATAATGATTTTCATATTTATAGTTGATAAAACTTGAATGGTGTTGTAAAATTTGAGTATGAAGATGGGGAATTGGTGTTTGGCCCTGAAAACTAACGAGTGTTGTGACGTAAAATCCCTGTGTCATGACGCGCAATAAAAGGATGTCCTCTGCCCAGTTCAGTTATTGTGAGCGTCGTGAAGCCAATAGTCAACGTCGCGACGTAAAAATAGAGGAAGCTCACTGCCTCGATTCTATTTTTGGGAAGTCACGACGCTTAGCCCTTAGGTGTAAGTGTCCTAGACATGCCACGGGATCTCTAAGCGTGATTCGTGTGTGAATAAAACCAAAAATAAGTTGCGGAAGACTTACATTAATCGGTTGATTTCAAAACTTTTCATGGATGTTGAAACTTCCAAGGTCATGGGTGACTTCATTTGACTCCCTTATGTGCTAGCAAGAATAAATGGAACAAATTTTATCTCCCAAGGAGAAATAAATTTATCCGAGAGAGAGAGGGGTAGCAATCGCCCATGACTAAACAATGCCATTCGGTCTTCTTCAAAAGAAAGGCCATTCGGCCAAATTGAGAATGAACCAGAGAGCTATTTGCTCTCTGTTATTCGGCCATTCTTTAAAGAGAGAGAGAGAGCATATATTCTTCTGTTTCTTTTCAGCCTTTTAAAGCAAGTGTGTCAGAGGGCAATTGAAAGAAGTCAGAGTGCTTTATAATTCTCTCGACAATTAATTAAAAGCCAAAAGAAAAAGCAGCCATCTCTTTCTTATTCAATTCGGCATTATTTATAGTTGCCATTCGGCCAACTTCCAACCAAGGCCATTCGGCCTTCACTCACTCAAGGCCATTCGGACTTAATCAAATAAAGGCTATTTGGCCTAAATACCAGGGAGAGAGATCAATTTCCAAAATTAAATATGTTGAGTGTATTTTAAGTTTCCACCAAAACACATCATTAAATCAATCACCAAAGGTGATTATTGATGTAAGTGAAATGGACCTCACTTTAAATTCAAAATTCAAGTGTGCCCCACTTTAAATTCAAAATTCAAGTGGGCCCCACTTTAAATTCAAAATTCAAGTGGGTCCCACTTTAAATTCAAAATTCAAGTGGGCTTACTCAACACACTTCGGGCTCGGATTCGTTTAATCCGATTAAACGAATTTTCCGTCGCGACATAATTAAATTCAATTTAATTAAATAATAATACCCAATAAAATTATTACGAAAATTGTTCGCGAATTAATTCCAAATTAATTCGTTCGCTAAAATTAAAATCCAATTTAATTTCCCCTTGAAATTCAATTTCAATTAATATATCTAATATATTATTTAGCCCAATTAAATAAATTAAATAGTAAAATTTAATTTAACTATTAAATTTATTTTACTGATTAAATCCAAATTAATCACGTTCTCCTCTGGACGAATTTAATCCCAGATAAATTCTCGACGCAATTAATCCCAAATTAATTCTTTCTCTGATAATTAATCCCAGATTAATTATTGCCGTAATTAATCCCAGATTAATTATTGCCGTAATTAATCCCAGATTAATTATTGCCGTAATTAATCCCAGATTAATTATTGCCGTAATTAATCCCAGATTAATTTTCTCTCTCTAAATTAATCCCAGATTAATATTCTCTCTCTTAATTAATCCCAGATTAATATTGTTCGAGTCAAACATCATCGGTGAATCTTTGGAATGCGACCCAAGAGATCCCTGGATATGTTGGCAGTAAATATGGTCATCGGACTATCCGAACACGTGCGTACCCGGTACCACGTATTTACCGATTTACAAGACATGGTTGGCTTCTAGCAAAACACCGTGCCTACCCAATTCTCCAGAAATATTCTTCTACGGAATACATGATCTTTGTCAGGCGTAGTATACGTAGTATTGCGAATTACGATCCAATATCAGATGTCACATGCTAGGCCTGGGGCTGGAGTTGTGTCTGCCCCGTACGAAGCATGTATCGGATCACAAGCAACTAGTGTCTTTATGATTAGCACTTAGAGTACCAGTTTCATATCCCTGCGTGATCATATGACTGAAGTGATACTTCCATCTTGACATCACACCCAATACACTACGATTCTCAGTATACCCAGAAGAGGCGTACACAAAACCTGTTAAATCCCTAGACGACCAAAACCAAAGTATATTGATTGTCGCAAGTATTAGCGATGCAAGTCTCAGGTTAAGACCAAATACACCTACCCTGATTCGGATTCCCATAGACACATAGTCATACTACCAATGGGATTCCGAGGGGTCTATCCAGAGCGAAGCTGTTTCCATACCATCAGTAAACAGAACCTCCTATTACACTTGCATGAGTATCCAATACCCAAATATATGAGAACTATGTCGTTACGCTTCCATAACACGCACAAGTGTAATACTAGCCTATTCCGCATTATCGATGTCCAGTCTCGATAATACTACGACTAAGGATATTTAATGATTAAACCTTTGTGGATTAATACTGTCTCATATCTTATTAATCCGGAACTAATCATAGGGACTTTTATCATTTATATATCCGAGTAATCCAATTACAAATGATAAAAGAGCAATTTTCTTTGTCACATAGTTAATTTGTACAACAACACAATGTTCTGTACAAATAGTGATGATATGGGTCATAATTATCCAACAATCTCCCACTTGGCCTATAGCCAATCACTCAAGTGTCTAACACCTGAACTATGTACTGGTCGCTCAAAACCTCTGCTAAGAAACAGCTTTCGTCAGCAGATTTAAAAGGTTATCATCTGATGCGATTTATTCGATCATCACATCGCCAAGATGTATGATCGAACGAATCAGATGAATTAGTTGAAGTACATACTTGGATCATTGATGAGACCGTGGTTCTTTAGCCAGCGTTGTAGCCTAGCTCAGCTGCTAATAGAACTACTCCTAATCCAATTAGGAATTAATAGATCCAAAAATGCTTATTTTGCTGCCTCAGCTGCAACAATTTTCCGCTTTTATTATTTATTGGCAACAGTATCTTGCTTGGAAGATTTTCAGCTCACTGTTCTGTTATTCAAACTGTATACGTACCCTTATTGTGACTTAAAGTCGTCCTCATCGGTTTGGAAACTTGCAGTGGTGAACCTAGTCACCTCAAGTTCTCATTTCCCCATATTCTCAGAAAGCATCATTGGTTCATCTAAGATACTCAAGGATGTTCTTAACTTCAATCCAGTGACCATCACATGGATTGGCCTGATTGCGTCTTCATATGCTCAAAGCATATGAGACATCAGGTCACGTACATATCAAAATGTACAAACACTGAGAGAGTGTCAGCAGCTTTCTAGATCTATCCCAGTAGATCTTTATTCCTAGAATAAAGCATGTTACTCCCAGGTATTATATGGAGAATTTTTCATGAAAGCCAAGCTTTCACCGATTTTAGTATGGGAATGTTATTGCTAAGAAGCAATACATCATCAACTTATAGGACATTCATTGTCACTGCGCTCCCACTAACCTTCTTATATACACACGAATTATTTTCGTTTTGAATTAAATCATATACCATTATGATCTCATCAAAACGTTGATTCCAAGAACGCAATGCTTGCTTCAATCCATAAATTGATCGATTTAACTTGCAAACCTTGTTTACATGTTTTAGCCCGACAAAACCGTCAGGATGTATATAAACATCCTCCAAAAGGTTTCCGTTAAGGAAAGCGATTTTGGCGTCCAGTTGTCATATTTCATAAACGAAATATGCAGTTATAGCAAGCATTATCCAAATGGATTTAATCATGGCAACAGGTGAAAAGGTTTCGTCGTAGTCGACACTATGTCTTTGACGATACCCTTTCTGTACAAGCCTAGCTGTGTACATTTTTATGTTGACATCCATGTATGTCTTCCTTGAAGACTCATATAGTACCAATAGGTACAATGCCTTCTAGTACATCAACTAGTGTCCAAACTTGGTTGGTATACATGGAATCCATTTCGGACTTCATGGCACTTTGCCATAAAAGAGTTGATACCTTGTATCATTTCCTCATACTTAGCTAGTTTGTCTTCCTCAATAAGATTGAGGTCTACATGAGGTGAGATCAGAACCCATACCTCCCAGTTATTTTCTGACTCTTTCCGACCTACGCGGTTCTTGTGTATTCGAATATTATTGGTACAGTTTCATCCCTGATGAACTATTGATGTTCCGTGAGGACTCGGTGCCTGGAACAGTATTACTCCGATTTTCATCGTGTTTTACTTTCCTCCCACTTACCACTGCATATAGGAATTCCTCTTAGGAAAACCGCATGGAGAGCAACAATTACATTGTTCTCTTGTGAGTTGTATAAGTATTATACTTTGGTTTCCCTAAGATAACCAATTAAAAATAGGCATTTATCTGATTTGGGTTCTAGCTTGGTATCATCCAAACGTATGCCCAGCATTCCCAAATCTTCAGGAATGAGAAACCCGGTTTTTTTCGTGTTCATATATAATATGAAGTCTGTCTAACAGTTTTTATGGAACCGTATTCAAAATAAGTACTGCACTGTATAATACGTATCCTCAGAAGGAAATTGGTAGCTCACAGCAACTCATATGTTTAAGTATTGTCCATCATGGTCTGACCGCAATGTTCTAATACTTTTACCGGTCTGTTTTCTTACTTCGTGTCGAAACTCTATGAATTACTCAAAAGTTTCTGACTTGTGTTTCATAAGATACACATAACCATAACGTGATGCCACATCCGTAAAGGTTACAAAGTATTCATATCCACCTCTAGCCTAGCTAGACATGGGCCCACTTACGTCACTATGAACGAGGGCTAACAGATCGGTGGCACTTGCACTTTTACCAAGTAAACTGTGTTTTAGGCACTTTGCCTAATTAAACTAGATTCGTAGATATCTTTTGAATTAGAATCAAATCCGTCCTAGTATCCACTCTTCGAAAGTGTAGATATACGAGTCTTGTTAATGCATCCCAGATTACAATGCCACAAATAAATCTCATTTGATTTACTCAATTTGAGCTATTTATTTGTCAACGATACCCTTACCCGTCAGCAGCAGCCTCTAGGTCCAGAACCGAGACCTGCAGAACCCAACTCTCCCATTCCACCTCCACTCATAGTACCTACAGTGGCTCACCAGACAGCAGTTCCTCTAATCAGATCGGATCCTACCATTTTACAAGTATGACCTTCCAGGAAACCTCCTGAGCCACCTCTAGTGATAGTGTAGGTTATGCAGCGATAAGAACTACTGGTGTCCTTACAGAACTTCTGGAAGCTTCATCCTCCCACATTCTCGGGAGTAGAGTCCTCCCCTGACCCATGCGGCTTCATTGAGGAATCAGATCCCATATGTACTGCTTTCGGGTGTTCATTGGAGATGGCAGTTGAGTTAGTTAGTTTTCAGTTGATGGATGTCGCCAACACTTGGTTTATGTCCTTTCGAGATGGTCGGCGACGAGAAGCTCCTCCATTGACATGGGTTGAGTTTAGTACAGCTTTCTTATCTAGATTTTTGTCGTAGAGTATTAGAGATGCTAAAGCTCAGGAGTTTGAACAGTTGAGTCAGGGGGAGCAGATGACAGTTTTTTAGTACGATATACGGTTCACCGGATTTTCTCGTTATGCCCTATAATTAGTCAGTACATAAGAGATTAAGGTGAAGAGGTTTGTTAATGGGCTTCAGGATTACTTGTTTCGCTCTATTCACTTCACAGAAACTATAACCTATACTCATATTTTAGATGCTTCCCTGCGGTTTGAGACAAGAGTTAGAGAAAGACAAGCAGAGAGGGAGTCTCGAAAGAGGACAAGATCAGAGGAGAGGGTTATGCCTCAACATAGTGGCCCAAGCAGACAGCAGACGGTGTCGGCTCTACCCACTAAACATAGAGATATAGGCCCAGTTGAGGGAGGTCAGGATAGCAGACCAAGTCAGACTGTCACCCCCCGTGCGGTCTATTCGCCATCGATGGCTCAAATAGGGAGAGGTCTCCTGTTATGTTCGATACACGGGTGGACTCATTCAGGGTCCTTTCGATCCGGGAGTAGGGGTTGTTGTCGGTGTGGATAAATGAGCCATCTAAAGTGAGACTGTCCGGTATCAGCAGATCAGTTACTATCTTTCAGATAAATGAACCATCTAAGAGGATGAGAGTAGAGACCAATGGGTAGAGGACATATAGTAGAAGGAATGGGACAGCCAATAGGTGATCGAGGACAAGCTATTTCTAGCAGAGCTCAAGGTAGGGTGTATACCCTCACACCCCATGAGGCACATGCATCTAATGCAGACGTCACAAGTACACTATTGATTTATTCTGTAAAAGCGAGAGTGTTATTTGATTCGGGCGATACACATTCTTTTGTAGCACCGTGTTTTGTAATACACTTAGGTAGAGATATCGATCCTCTAGATCCACCTTTCATCATAGCTGCACCAGTAGGAGGTCCTATAGAAGCTACGCAGGGTGTGAAGCATTGTCCAATGGATATTGATGGGTATATTTGTTATGTTAATCTAGTAGTATTGAGCATATTGGGCTTTGACGTTATCTTGGGGATGGATTGGTTAGCTACACACCATGCGGTGTTGGATTATCGGGAGAAGAGTGTCACATTGTATATTCCTTACCAATCAGTTAAAGTCTATCAGAGGGATATGACTGCGGTGCTGCATAATTTAATATCTGTAATACAAGCATTTAAGTTGCTTCAAAGAAAAAAATATTGGTTATTTAGCCTATGTGACAGATAGTATAGTGGAGAATAAAAGTATTGAGCAAATTTCGACAGTCAGAGAGTATCCTGATGTTTTCCCCAAGGAGTTATCAGAGCTATCGTAAGATAGGGAGATTGAGTTTTGCATAGTTGTAGTTCTAGGCAAGCAGCCTATATCGATTCCTTCATATAGGATGGCCCCTGCAGAACTCAAAGAATTGAAGGCACAATTACAAGACTTACTGGATAAAGGCTTTATTCACCCTAGCGTGTGTCCTTAGGGTGCTCCAGTATTATTCGTAAGGAAGAAAGATGGAACACTCTGGTTGTGTATAGACTATCGGCAGCTAAATAAGGTGATGATCGAGAATAAGTATATGTTACCAAGGATTGATGACTTGTTCAATCAGTTACATGGGGCATAGTGTTTCTCAAAGATTGATCTTCGATCAGGTTATCACCAGTTGAAGATTATGAAGAATGATGTGCCGAAGACAGTTTTTCAGACTAGATATGGACATTACGAGTTCGTAGTAATGTCATTTGGTCTGACAAATGACCCCGCAACATTTATGGATTTGATGAATAGGGTATTATGACCCTTCTTAGACCGATTTGTGATTGTTTTTATTAATGATATCATAGTGTACTCACGTAATGAGCAAGAGCACATGGAACATTTGCACCATATGTTATAGACATTGAGAGAACATAAGTTGTATTCCAAGTTCTCGAAGTGTGAATTTTGGCTAACTAGTGTGGTTTTTTTGGGTCATGTGGTATCAAAGGAATGTATTGGAGTAGATTCCCAAAAGATCGAGGCTATTCAGAATTGGCATCGGCCTAATAGTGTGACATAGATTCGTAGCTTCTTGGGGTTGGTAGGATATTATAGAAGATTTGTAGAGAATTTTTCCAGAATAGCTGCTCTGTTAACATATTTAACTCAGAAAAAAGTAAAGTTTGTGTGGTCAGATGCTTGTGAAAAGAGTTTTCAGGAGCTTAAACGGCGATTGACTACCGCTCATGTTCTAGCAATGCCAACGAGATCAAGAGGATTTACAGTGTATTGTGATGCCTCTAGAGTGGGGTTGGGGTGTGTGTTGATGCATGAGGGAAAATTTATTGATTATGCTTCCAGACAGGTGAAGCCCTATGAACGGAATTACCCCACTCATGATTTGGAGATGGATGTAATAATTTTTGCTCTAAAGATTTGGTGGCATTACTTATATGGTGAAAAGTTTGAGATTTTCACCGATCACAAAAGCCTTAAATATATCCATAGCCAAAATGAGCTTAATTTAAGACAGAGACAGTGGATATAATTACTGAAAGATTATGATTGTTCCATTCTATACCATCCGGGAAAAGCTAATGTTGTAGCTGATGCCTTAAACATGAAATCTATGGGTAGTTTAGCTCATCCATCGATTAAGAAATGGCATCCAACCAGACAGATGCAACGATGTATACTGGATGGAGTGAGCTTTCACATAACAGATCATGGAACTTTATTAGCGCAGATACAAGTTCAATCCACCCTCATAGATGAGATCAGACCCTGAAATGTAACAAATTAGAAGTAGGTTGCAGCAAGGCATGGAAGATGAGTATCATGTAGACAGTGAGAATCTCATCAGGAAGCAGAACATGATTGTTGTTCCCCCAATTCAGGAGTTGAAACATTCATTATTAGAAAAAGCCCACACTTCATCCTATACCATGCATCCCGGGATCACAATGATGTATCCTGACCTTATGAATTTTTACTGGTGGGATGGAATGAAAAATGATGTAGTGGAATTTGTTACAAAATGCCTCACTTGCCAACAGGTTAAAGTAGAACATCAGAGGCCAACGAGGAAACTTCAAAGTTTAGACATTCCGGAGTAGAAATGGGAAAAGATTACTATGGATTTTGTGGTTGGGCTTCCTCGTACTTCAAAGGGGTACGATTCTATATGGGTGATTGTGGATAGATTGACTAAATCTACGAATTTCCTTCCAGTAAAAACCAGCTACTCAGCATCTCAATATGCCATACTGTATCTGGATGAGATAGTGTCGTTGCACTGAGTACCTATCTCAATAATTTCTAATTAAGGTTCTCAGTTTACATCTAAGTTTTGGTAATCATTTCAAGAAGCTTTGGGTTCCAGCTATGTTTTAGTACAACTTTCCACCCTCAGACGGATGGCCAGACATAGAGGACTATACAGACTTTAGAAGACATGCTTCGGGCCTGTGTCATTGATTTTGAAGGTAGTTGGAACCATTATTTGCCACTTATAGAGTTTTCCTATACCAATAGTTATTAGGCAAGTATCCAAATGGCACCATTCAAAGATTTGTATAGTAGGAAGTGCAAATCCCCAGTTGGATGGTTTGAAGCCGGGGAGCAAAAGTTACTGGGTACCGATTTGGTACAAGATGTAGTGGAGAAAGTGAAGCTAATCAGAGAAAGGATGAATATGGATCAGAGGCGCCAGAAAAGTTATACGGATCACCGGAGGAAGGATTTTGAATTTCAGGTGGGAGATTATGTATTCCTAAAAGTATCTCCTTTTAAAGGAGTTATGAGATTCGGTAAAAAGGGTAATCTCAGCCCTAGATACGTCGGACTGTTTCAGATACTTTGGAGAGTTTGAGTAAGAGCTTACGAATTGGCGGTTCCACCCAGCATGGATAAGATACACCTGATTTTCCGCTTGTCTATGCTACGAAAATACATGCATGATGAATCTCATGTGTTGGAGCCCCAAACAATCAATGTCCATCAAGATTTATCTTATTTGGATCAACCCTTAGGTATAGTGGACAGAGAGATGAGAAAGTTACGATCTAGGTGGATTCCCTCAGTTAAGGTGGTTTGCCAGCACCACAAGGGATGGGAATCTACATGGGAACCAGAAGAAGCCATGCGAGAGCAGTACCCCCAGCTATTTACATAGAAAGGTATGTTCCATACTCTTAAGTATTTTGATTCATGGACGAATCATTTTAAGGGGGAGAATTTATAACGACTCGAAATTTCATAACTCAACTAAATTGGTTAATTGGCGACTTAGATAAAAAAAATTCCTCAAACATTAGTGGAAATTTTAGATACGACTTATTGGGTCAACCTGAAGCCAAGCCTAATTAGCCTTAGACAATTTATGGGCCATAATAAAAAAATATGAAGGGTTTAGCCCAAGTCTAGGCCCAATGAGAATTAGAAATTTTGGCCAAGTCCTTCATTTCTCTAGAAAGCTCCATAAGTTTTAAGATTTTCCTCAAATATTTAAATGGATTAAAGATAAAAGAAGAAAAAATAACAAATCTCCATTAACCCCCCCCCCCCCCCGGCCGAAATTTACATTAAGAGAAGATGAGAGGATTTCTTCATCCCTTAGCAAATTTCCAAGGAAAACCAAGAGTATTCCACCACAAGCTAAGCCTAAGAAGGGGAAAATGAAGCTTAGAGACTTTACTAGTAATGAAAGAATTTGAATTAAGGTAAGAAATACTTGACCCAAATCTTGAAATTTTGAGTATTGAGGGTTTGATGTTTGTAGTGTGTTGTTGATTGAAAATAATGTGATTGTTGTGTTAAGAAGTTAGTGTTGGGTAATTTTTAGGTATGTCACCCTAGTTAAAGTACTAAGTAAGGATTATAGGATTTGGTGATGTTGGGATGTTAGAAACTTAGCACAATAAAAAATTATGCGTTTATAATTGCTTTTGGTTGTATGAGAATGGAAGTTAGGAGCTTGATTATTGAAGAAGTGAAGGTTGGCCATGGAAATAGTCGAGCGTCGCGACGCCATTGGGCCAGCGTCACGACGCGTAACAAGGCGGAGACTCTATTTCAGTTCTGATATATGCGCATCGCGACGCCAACGGGCCAGCGTCGTGATGCGAATCAAACCAATGCCTCTATCTCGGTTCTATTTGGTGGGAGTCACGACGCGTGCCTCTTAGCGTCGTGACGCGGATGAGAGTCGTGACACTTGGTACCCAACATCGTGATGCGCAATACAAGTTACTCTCTACCTTGACCCAGACCAGGTGGGCGTCGTGAAGTGTAAAACTTGGCATCACATTGCGTGTTCATATTTTCCCAAAATTACTTTAGCCATTCCTATTTCCATTCTAAAATGGTATAGGGCACCCTAGGGGACTCATACCAATGTAGAGACACACGTGCATGACGTATAGTAATGATGGTTTAGCCGAATTAAGAAGCCTAGTTTAATTTAGAATCATATTTTATAACTTATATTCTAATTAAGTTTATCAAATATAGATACTCGACATGAGCCGTGATCTCTCTCAGCGACGTGAAGTGGAATTATTCATACTTTAAATTTGTGAGTGGACTTTTTCTTTCTAAGTTGAGATTTATTTATTTATTTTGACTCGAGACTAATTTTTAAATGCTTTAGGGCATTAGCCAAATTGATTTTAGTTATTTCATAAATGATAATGTTTTGAGAAACTTTGAGATTTAAAAGCATAAGTTCTTATGCTTTTTGGAGGCATGGGAAAAAACCCACCTCAGACTATAACTTGGAATCGACAGAAACATATAACGTGTGCACACGTAGCTCAGGACTTGGGATGATTGATGCCTCTAGATCCTAGTTCAGGGCTACGGGGATGGTGATACATAAAGCCCCTAGACCCTAGTTTCAGGGTAAGATAGTAGCATGGATCAGCACTCCTGGCTATTATTCAGTGGCTTGGGGGACGACGATACATAACACCCCAAGACCACTAGTTATACGAATGGGGGACGGTGATACATAACGCCACCATACGTCATATTTTCTACAGCTTCCAGAGCTTTCAAACAAAATATTTTTTCAGAAATAGATTTCTCAAAGTTTGAAAGGAAAAGAATCAGTTTTCAAGCATATGGTTCAGAAAGTGATTTAAACTTAAGATGATTTTACTAAACCATATTGATACAGTTTCTATGATTTTTTTAGTTTCACTCACTGAGTTCCATAGGACTCACCCTCCCCACACTCTCCATTTCTTTTACAGGATCCATCTTTTAGTGAGCCATGCGTAACTTTTGGAGACATAATCCTGGAACAAGAGTTATGATATAGTCACTAGTTATGAGGTCCATCATATAAGATCTACATTCACATAGAATGTAGTTTTCTTTGATTTCATTTTTTTGTATGGCAGATATGTGACACTGATATGTATATAGCGAGTATTTTTATGGTTATGAAATTGAGTTAGTTCTATGATTGTGTGTGTGATTATTTATGTGATTGCATAATATCATGGTAAAAGCGAGTTTTCTTTTGCATACGTCAGTGGCTTAGGCGATAGTGGGATCTGTTACCTGCCGATAATATTTCCTGAAATGGGGATGTTATAATCACATAGGGTAAACATTGATCCAGATGTTGATTTCTTAGTATCGACATCCGTCTGAAAATCTGAGTCCGTATATCCTTTTATCATCATATCCTCACATGAATATACAAGCATATAACTTCTCGTTCTCTTAAGATACTTGAGAATATTTTTCACAGCCACCCAATGATCTAATCTTGGGTTGGATTGAAACCTACTGATTACTCCCACTACAAATCAGATGTCCAATCTCGCTTATAACATAGCATACATGAAACTACCAACTGCTTTGGCATGTGGGATATGTCTTACTTCCTCAACTCCTTGAGGTATCTTAGGAGATTGTTCCTTCGACAAATGAATTCCATGTCGATAAGGTAAATTGCCTTTCTTAAAATTTTGCATCCCAAATCGCACAATGATCTTGTCGATATGGGATACCTGAGACATAGCTAACAGTCATTTCTTGCGATCCCGAAGAATCTAGATCCCAAGTACATAACTGGCCTCTCCCAAATCTTTCATTTGGAATTGGTAAGCTAGTCAGGTTTTCAAGTCCGATAATATTTTAACATCATTCCCAATGAGTAAAATATCATCGACGTATAAAATGAGAAAAATCACACTTCCTTCAATGACACGCTTGTATACACAAGGCTTATCAACATTCTGTTCAAAATCATAAGACTTGATCTGGTATCAAATCTTATGTTCCAAGATCGAGATGCTTGCTTGAGTCCATAAATGGACCTTTGCAGCTTGCAAACCTTTTGCTTTTGACTTTGGGCTATGAACCTCTCTGGTTGTACCATATAGATACAATTATCAAGATTTCCATTCAAGAATATAGTCTTGACGTCCATATGCCAAATCTCATAGTAATAATATACGGCAATGGATAGAAGATTGCAGATGGATTTAAGCATGGCTACTGACGAGAAAGTCTCCTCATTGTCAACTCCCTATTTCTAGGTATAACCCTTAGCCACTAGCCTTGCCTTGAAGGTATGTACCTTCCCATCTGCTCCCCTCTTTATCTTGTAGACCCACTTGCAACCTATAGGTTTTACCCCCATCAGGTTGGTCTACAAGTTCCCAGACTGAGTTGGAGTACATTGACTCCATCTCGAGGGTCATGGCTTTGAGCCATATCAGAATCATCAATTGCACTATGATATGTCAATGGATCATCTACACCATCACTGGAAGCAACAACTTATACTTCTTCAACTCCTAGATAGTGATCAGGTTGTCGTACAACCCTTCCACTGCGTCTATGTGGTAGATTATTCTGACAAACTTGCATCTGATGCTTAGATGTCAAAGGTGATATGTTGTTATCAACTGTTGTTGATGATGGCATACTGGTCACACTTGTAAGTAACTCCTCGAGTAACATCTTACTTCGAGGTTTGAACTCCCTCATATAGTCTTCCTCCAGAAACATAGTGTTTGTCGACATAAAGACTTTGTTATCTTCAGGACTATAAAATAATCCACCCTGAATCTCCTTAGGATAGCAAAAAAAATAGGCACACCTCTGAACGTGGCTCCAACTTAGTAGCCTTATTCTTCAGCATATGTGTTGGACACCCCATATGCAAAAATATCGTAAACTAGCTTTACGACCACTCAACAACTCTAACAGAGTCTTTGGAACATACTTAGATGGAACTACATTAAAGATATACATTGTTGTTTGTAATGCATACCCCCCATAATGAACTAGGTAGTGAACTATAACTAAACATAGATCTTATCATGTCTAGTAAGGTTCGATTTCTCCTATCTGAAATACCATTTTTCTGTGGTGTTCCAGGTGTTGTGAGTTGGGATATTATCCCATGCTCAACTAAGAATTCCTTGAAATCTCTATCAAGGTATTCTCCTCCACGATCCGATTGTTGAGTTTTGATCGTCTTACCTAATTGGTTCTTAACCTCAGCACAATACTCTTAGAACTTCTCAAAAGTATTTGACTTGTGAGGCATTAGGTAAACTTACCCATATCTAGAATAATCAACAATGAATGTGACGAAATATTCATAACCACCTCGGATTCTTACATTCATCGGTCCGCAAATTTCCGAATGTATTAGCTCAAATGGTTGACTGGCTCTTATACCTTTTCCAGTAAAAGGTTTCTTAGTCATCTTTCCTTCTATACAGGATTCGCAGACTGGTAAAGTTCCAAGATTTAGCTAATTTAAAGCTTCATTCTTTATCAACATATCTATTCGGTCAATGCTAATATGACCAAGTCTATGATGCCACAGATATATGTCATCGTGAGAAATCTTTTGTCGTTTTATTTTAGGTTTTTCAACCTTAAACATTTCAGTGTTGACAAGTGAAATATATGTTAACGGCCTTAACATATATAAATTATTTTCTGAGTTTCCTGTGCATATAGTTAATCCATTTCTACCAATAATAATTAAATTACTATTAAAAGAAACGGAAAAACCATCATCGAAAAGTTTAGAAATATAAATCAAATTCGTGCGAAAATCAGGAATAAATAATACATTGTTCAAATTTAAAAAACTATTATTTAAAAAAATTAAACTGGAAACTCCACTGTCCTTGCTAAAACGACATCCTCTATCCTGACCCTCATGGTATAGTCTTCTTCAGCAGGTTCCCTTCATGAGTCAAGTAGCTGCAAATAAGAACAAACATGGTTAGTTGCTCCAGAATCAACAATCCAAGCGGATTAATCATCCTCCATTCTATAATAGGTAAATCATATTTACTTGTAGCCTTCTTTTCATTCAGCTCAGCAAGGTATTTATGACAGTTCCTTTTCCAATGCCAGTCTTGTTGTAGTGGAAACACTTTCCCTTGGGCTTGGCATCCTTGGAGCCTCTCTTGTTCTTCTTCATAGGCTTTGCCTTAGCCTTCACATTGTTTTTTTCTTATTCTTGGAAGATTTAGAAGATTCGGCAACATTTGCCTATCCACTAGACTTATGAGGATCCACCAAAATGAACTCGTAATGGGTGAGTTTATGAAGCAGTTGAGTCAAAATAAATACAACTTGTTAATAACATAATTGCTTTTAAACTGTAGGAAACTCTTCGGAAAAGTTTCCATGATCATGTTCACCTGGCTCTGCTCGTCAATCTGAGCTCTATAGGTTTCGACTGTATTAAGATATGTCATCATCATTAAGACAAGCTCTCGGACCGATGTCCATTTTGTCATCCTAGCGGTCATCACTGAGACCATGGCCTCATGACGCTGTCGCTACGAAGGCTGCCCGAACATGCCCTGCAATGACTCCATCATCAAAGATATTGAGCCATAGGTTCATGCTTTGCACAAGAACCTCGGACATCCCTACTAGCAAGTAGAAGTGAGCTTTCTCATTAACTGCGACCCATTTCCGGTAGCCATCGCGCATAGCTTGGCCAAAGTTTCTTGCTAGCTTAGGAGGACACTCCTCCGTCAGGACAAACTTAAGTTCTTCCCATACCGGAATGGTGTTCATGTTACTGTTCCGTTTTATATAATTTTCTCCCGTTAATTCGTCATTAGAGAGAATAGAAATTATTGAAGAAACCATGACTGAAATAAAATAAAGTAAATATGCATTTAAATCCATCCATCACATATTAAAATTATCAAACATTTAGGCATAAAATTAAACATTATGCATGAACCATGTATAATGAATAAGAAACCTAAGAGAATTACTATGCCACAGAAATCTATCATCCCAAAAATAAGTGTCGTCGTAGGGTAGGTCAAGTATTTGCATGATAGATCGAGAAAATATCAATTGATTAATATATACGGGAATAACTCTTATTCCTATATTAACCAACCATCGTTTGATTTGATCAAGGAATTTCGATTAACATTTAATCATTTCTTCGAAAGTATAACTAGTTTTTTCGAAACCCTTGGACTTAACTTATGAAGTGTCGCCGTAGGGTAGGTCAGTTCACCAGATACATCTAGAGTCCCTATCCTCTCGAAATATAAACTTGATATTGACCCAAAATGGACACCATCTGTAGGGGTACGAAAATAAAGACGTCTCGAGGCACCTTTTGAATCTCACATTTTCGGACTAACAATGGAGATCGTGAGATATATTGTCATATATCCCTCTCCCACTCACTATTTTAATTTTAATATTTCTATTTAAAATATCTAATATTTTAATTCACTAGTGTCTATAAATTTATACTCGGCTAAAACATAACTTTCATTTACATTAGTGCACTATTAGTGATCTAATCAATTTTAACTCTTAAAATTTTAATTCACTAATATCTATTAGTCCCTACTAATTATTTTACTCAATTAAACTAATTTAATTAAGTTAGATTTAGTGACCTAATATATATTAACTTTTAAAATATTGGTACACTAACAAGTTCAAAATTTGAAATTTTAAAGTGGACAAAATTTTAATTAAACCATTTAATTAATCTAATTGCGTTATAAATTCCAATGGTACGTGGAGTTGTATCCCGAGTGCAGACCACACCACTGTCCATTCGAAATCGGCTATGAAATTTATGTACGGGTTTCCATCTTATATACCAGTGGAATTCATAATGCACTTATTAAGCCCATAATTTTAGAATTTCCAATTTTAAACCATGAAACCAATTAATCTAATTAATTTGATTTCATGCATATCATATTCTGATTTAACCGTTTTAAATTTCATAAAATCATATTTTATGTCTAGAATATTCATGCATTCAAAACATGTTATGGCATGTGAACATGCAAAAGTAGGCACCCTAAGCTATATGACATGTTATTCAAATATTTCGAATTTAAACATACATATAACATAAAAATAAATTTTACATTGACCGGGCTCTTATTTTTCCTATACTAATCTAATTAGTATAAAAATTTCAAGACATCCATTGGTCTTCAACTCTTGACTCCATGGAATGTCCTGCAGAAATTATGCTCCTCGAATGTAACATTCGCAATATATGGATAGAATATTTCAAGTAGTCGTGTGCTCACTACGTACCACATTAGCACTTTGGCTCGTAAGACATGCTTTCGTGTGGTAATCACCTCCACACATCGACGTCGAACTCACCATGCCTATGCTTACCATAGCTTCACATAGCCACGATCCATATTTACCAAACATTGCTCAATTATTACCTAAGTGTCCTTCTTCGCAATATGCTCTAAATTACAAAGAATGAAACTTTTACATAGGAAAATAAAATATACAACACTTGTAAAATTAGCCTTATGGCCTTACATTCCCAAAACCAAAAAAAAAACACAAAAATAAGAACCATTCATCACATGAATCAACAATAAGCATTCATCTCCTGAACATTAATATGCATCTACTCATTTAAACATGCATATAACAATTAATATCTCATATAAATAAATAAATATAGTAACTTTAAATGAAAAAGAGAATGGTTAAGAATATTTTGCAACCCCGCTCTTGATGCCAATTGTAGGAATCGATTTACTTGTGCATCGGAAACACCTTAGGCACCCGGGATCGGCCTTGAAATTTTTTATGACCTTCCCTTATTTGGCCGAATGTGATCCGCTCATTTACTGATAGTTTGCTTATGTTTTTTCAAAATTTCAGCCCCGGAACAGTTCCCGAACAGCGACTTAAATCTGAACTATTTTGGACCCCGAATTATTGGACAATTATGACCCATAGCGTCACTATTTGTACAGATAATGGTGTTGTTATACAAATTAACTATGTGACAAATGAGATTGCACTCTTATCACTTGTGATTAGATCACCTAGATGTATAAATAATGAGAGGTCCCTGTGATTTGTTCCTGGACGGAGAATGATACGAGACAGTATCAGTCCACGAAGGATAAATCATTAAACATCCATAGTCAGAGTATTATCAAGATAGGACATCGATAAATACGTAAAAGACTAGTATTACACTTGTGCGCGTTTGTGAGGGCACAACGACATAGTTCTCATATATTTGGGTATAGGATACTCATGCAAGTGTGATAGGAGGTTGTGTTTTACCGATGGTACGGGAAACAGCTTCGCTCTGGATAGACCCATGCGGAATCCCATTGGTAGTATGACTATGTGTCTATGGGAGTCCGCAATCAGGGTAGGTGTATTTGGTCTTAACCTGAGACTTGCACCGCTAATACTTGCGACAATCAATATACTTTGGTTGAGGTCGTCCAGGGCTTTAACAGGTTCTGTGTACGCCAATTCTGGGTATATTGAGAATCGTAGTGTGTTGGGTGTGATGTTAAGACGGAAGTATCACTCCAGTCATATGGAGATGATGGTCACATAGGATACGTAACTCGTTCTCTTAAATGCTCGAGCTATCGGGATATTATGACTTTGTAATGTATATCCGATTATAGAGACTAGTTGCCAGACATCCGATATGTACTTCGT
This sequence comes from Zanthoxylum bungeanum, assembly GCA_019454045.1. Taxonomy (NCBI): domain Eukaryota; kingdom Viridiplantae; phylum Streptophyta; class Magnoliopsida; order Sapindales; family Rutaceae; genus Zanthoxylum; species Zanthoxylum bungeanum. Next base: position 21,904 of record SKCR01045947.1, read on the forward strand.
ACGGGGCAGACACAATTCCAGCCCCAGGCCTAGCACGTGAACATCCGATACTGGATCGACATACACAATACTACGGTATACTACGCTTGATATAGATCACATATTCCTGTAAGCATGTTTCTGGAGAATTGGGTAGGCATAGCGCTTTGCTAGAAGCCAACCTTGTCTTGTAAATCGGTACAAACGTAGTACGAGGTACTTACATGTTCGGATAGTCCGACGACCGTATTTACTGCCAACATATCCGGGGATCTCATGGGTCGCTTCCCGAAGATTCACCGATGATGTATGACTCGCACTTTATTAATCTGGGATTAATTAGAAGAGAGAGAAAATTAATCTGGGATTAATTACAGAGATATTTTATCTGGGATAAAATATTCATAAAAGAGAGAGTTAGAGGCTCGCCGAAAAATAGTGGGAGGCAAGAATTGAATTTGCAATATTCGTTCAATTACTCGCAATACGAGCTCATCACAAATTATTTCGTCGTTATATTAAATGTTAGTTGGACTAATATTTAAATTTTTGTTTTAATTAACAGTTGGACTATATTATAGTTGATTATATAATTGGATTATAGTAATCAGTATATTTGAATTAATTAATTTCAATTTACAGTTGATTTTATAATTGGATTATAGTAATCAATGTAATTGAGGTTAATTAATTTAAATTATATTTGATTATATAGTTGGACTATAATAATCAATATAATACATAGTACCACAAATCGTTGATTAAATAGTTGGACTATTAGAATCAAGATAAAAATGAAAGATTAGTGTTTAAAACATAATCCTGGGTGAAAATGTATTTAAACGACTTTAATTTTCAAATTGGGAATTGTTTCAGGATGGTCTTAGAAAATAATAAGTTACTTTATTTGATAAAATAACGTATTATGCCTAAAGCCCGGAGTTAAGCAAATAGTAGAGCATAATCTTTGGAAGATCATGTAATGATAACTTAAGTGCTTAATCCATTATACTTACCGCAGTAAACTCCTTAATTTCTGAATCAGAACTAATGATTAGATCCTTAAAGTATGATAATGAAATTGAAGGATTTTCATGGATCAATTTTAGATCTTTGAAATACTAAAATTGCAATAAATAATTCTTGGAGAATTAATGACTAATCTGGAGGAGATAAAGTCAATGTTTGCAATAAGGCAAGTAGCGTAAGGCGCACCTTACTTCGATATTCCAGAATGCCAAGGCTTGGCCAAAGGCTTCTGGAGTGTGAAAAATGGCAAAGGCAAAATCATTATAATCTTCTAGGAAGATAAAATGACATATCCTAAGAAGGAATTGAAGATGAGCAAGGCTCTAACTTCAAATATGATTGTCATAATTATGTTCACAACTAGTATTGAAATTGGATTTTAAATACTTAGTGTGGTACATAAATATATATTGAAGTTCAGAATCTGCTGTGAGCAGGATACTGACTTCAGTTGAGATTTATCTGCGAATTGGAAACGGGATGAAAGTCGCTTTTTTAACCGTAGATACCTGAATTTAAGAACTACCTTCGGGTTAGTACTTAAATTAGGAAACTGTTATAATGTAACTAGTTTGACTAGATACATTATCTCTATATCAGTGTTTGACCCGCTGCGGGTGAACCTTTATATTCTAGAACACTAAAGTGTTTCATTATATAAAGATGATATTGAGATAAACACATTAGATGTGAATAACAGCATTTATATTTTTTGAATATAAATAATATCTCAAATATATAACATGACAAATAAATAGCTCAAACTGATTTGATCAGGTTGAAACTTGAATGTGGCATAGTTGTCAGGGACACTATTAAACAAGAATCGTATATCCACACTTTCGAAGAGTGGGTACTAGGACTGATTTGATTCTATTCAAATAAAGTCTACGAATCTAGTTTATTGGGCAAAGTGCCAGTGCCACTGATCTGTTAACCCTAGTTCATAGTGAAGCAAGTGGGCCCATGTCTAGCTAGGCTAGATGTGGATATGAATATTTCGTGACCTTTACGGATGTGGCATCGCGTATGGTTATGTGTTTCTTTTGAAACACAAATCGGAAACTTTCACAGTTTTGACACGAAATAGACAAACAGATCGGCTAAAGTATTAAACCGTCACGGTAAGACCATAATAGAAAATACTTAAGCAATAAGTTTCTCATATACTTGAAAGAGTATAGTATTCTTTCAATAAGGACTCCTCCCGGAACACGTCAGTTTGACGGTGTGTCCGAAATGAGAGACCGAATTTTGTTGGACATGATAAGGTTAATCATGAGTCGCTCTGAGCTACCATTTCCTTCAACGGATAAGCTTTAACCAGTGCCAGAACTTATTTTGAATAAGGTTCCATAATATTTGTTTGACAAATCTCATATTAGATATGAACGTGAAAGAAACCGGGTTTCACATTCCTGAATATTTGGGTATGCTAGTCATATGTTTGGATGATACCAAACTAAAACCCAAATTGGATAAGTGCCAATTGTAGGTTATCCTAGGGATACCATAAGTATTGTACTTATAAACCTCACAATAGAACAATTAGATTGTTGCTCACCATGCGGTTTTCCTAAGAGGAATACCGATATGCAGTGGTAAGTGGGAGGATAGTAAAACTCGATGAAAATCGGAGTAATACTATTCAAAGGCACCGAATCCTAATGGAACACAAATAATTCATCAAGGATGAAACTATTACATTAATCTTCGAATACACAAGAACCGCGTAAGTCAGAAAGAGTCAGAAAACAACCTGGGGTATGGGTTTCTGATCTAACCTCGTAAAGATGTTAATCTTTTAAGGTATACCAACTGACTGTGTACAAGGAAGTGATACAAGGTATCGACTCCCAATTATGGCAAAGTACCATAAAGTCCGAAGTGGATTCCATGTATACCAACTATGTTTAGACACTAGTTGATGTACCGCAAGGCATTGTGCCTATTGGTACTATATAAGTCTTCAAGGAAGACGTATATGGATGGCAACATACCAACGTACTTAGCTAGGCTTATAGCGAAAAGGTAGAGTTATCAACATTGTGTTGATTACGACGAAACCTTTTACCTGTTGCCATGTTAAATCCATTTCGACAATGCTTGTTGATGCTGCATGTTTCATTTATGAAATGTGGCAGCTGAATGCCAAAACCGCTTTCCTTAACGGAAACCTTTCGGAGGATGTTTACAGCATCCTGACGGTTTTTTCGAACCATAACAAGCAAACTAGGTTTGCAGGTTATTCGATCCATGTTTGGATTGAAGCACACATTAGGTTCTTGGAATTTTCGTTTTGATGTAATCATAATAGTTTATGATTTAATTCAAAACGAAAATAATTCTTGTGTATATAAGGAGGTTAGTGGGAGCGCACTGATAGTGAATGTCCTGAGTAATGAAAATATGTCATTTCTTGGAAATGATATTCCTGACGAATGGTCACCAAGAGAATTGGTAGAAGACCTAACCCGACGGGATAGGAACATTCATGCATGCATACACGTAACACATTTTGCATCCTTTTGTGTTTGTTTTGTTTTGTGTTCACAGGTTTTGAAGAAGAAAAGAGAAAGCGGCAAAGAACAAGCTAATCAGAAATGGTGAAAAGCACAATATCGGATTCGGGTAATAATCCCAGGGTTGAGGCCCATTTGAGTTTGAGTTTTGGGTATGGCACTCTGGGGGCGAGACCCACATTAGTTTCAGTATCAGTTTTGCCGGGTATGGCAATCTGGGGGCGAGGCCCACGTCATTATTAGTAGCAGCATTGTCGGGTATCACAATCTGGGGTTGAGGCCCATATCAATATCAGTCTAGGGTTGAGGCCCATATCAGTATCGGTCTGGGGGCGAGGCCCACCTCAGTACCAGTTCAGGGCCGAGGCCCACATCAGTATCAGATTGGGGGTGAGGCCCACATCAGTGGGGATGAGTCCCAGGGTCGAGGCCTGCATCAACAGCAGTTTTGGGATGAGTCCCAGGGGCGAGGCCCACCTCAGTACCAATTCAGGGCCGAGGCCCACATCAGTATCATCTTGGGGGCGAGGCCCACATTAGTGGGGATGAGTCCCAGGGTCGATGCCCGCATCAACAGCAGTTTTGGGATGAGTCCCAGGGGCGAGGCCAACCTCAGTACCAGTTCAGGGCCGAGGCCCACATCAGTATCAGCTTAGGGGCGAGGCCCACATCAGTTTGGGGATGAGTCCCAGGGTCGAAGCCCACATCAACAGCAGTTTTGGGATGAGTCCCAAGGTTGAGGCCCATATCAGTATCCGTCTGGGGGCGAGGCCCACCTCAGTACCAGTTTAGGGCCGAGGCCCACATCAGTATCAGCTTGGGGACGAGACCCACATCCGCATCAGTTTGGGGTCGAGGCCCGCATATCAGTATCAGTTTGGGGATGAGCGCCAGGGTCGAGGCCCACATCAGCAGCAGTTTTGGGATGCATCCCAGGGTCGAGGCCCACATCAGCAGCAATTTTGGGATGAGTCCCAGGGTCGAGGCCCGCACATTAGTATCAGTTTTGGGGATGAGTCCTAGGGCCGATGCCCATATTCAGCATAGTTCAGGAATAAAGCCCACATTCAGTACAATTCGGGAATAAAGCCCACATTCAGCACAGTTCAGGAATAAAGCCCACATTCAATACAATTCGGGAATAAAGCCCACATTCAGTACAATTCAGGAACAAAGCCCACAGTCAGCTCAGATAGGGGATAAAGCCCACATTCAGCAGTTCGGAAACAAGGCCCAGGGGAATAAAGCTCTATCTTAACACACTTCGGGAACAAGGCCCAAGGGAAAAAAGCTCTATCTTAACACAGTTTGGGAACAAGGCCCAAGGGAATAAAGCTCTATCTTAACGCAGTTCGGGAACAAGGCCCAGAGGAATAAAGCCCACATTCAACACAGCTCGGGAATAAAGCCTAGGGGAATAAAGCCCACTTTCAAAGCAATTCGGGAACAAGGCCCAGGGGAATAAAGCCATATATTTGCACAGTTCGGGAACAAAGCCTAGAGGAATAAAGCCAACTTTCAAAACAGCTCGGGAATAAAGCCCAGGGGAATAAAGCTCTCTCACAATGCAATTCGGGAACAAAGCCCAAAGGTCAAAGTATCTCAGCACAACAGGCAAGTCAAGTGGCAGCTGGCGAGCCAGGTAAGTGAAAATGCATTGCATAACTTTGATAGGATTGTCACTGTTACACATTACACAAGTCCCATCAAAGTGGGGGCGACTGTAGGCACTGTATTTTTGCATATAAGTCCCTATGATGAGTCTCATTTGGAGACACTACCTTTTAAATCACGGAAGTTGCGGGAAACGAACGTCGGAAGGGGAAATTCAGAATAAGTATGTCATCAGATTCATTTCACACGTTCACTATTTTCGTTCGTGCTGCATTCGTGACCACGTTCAAACGTCAGGCAGATTGTGGGCGTTCGTGTAGCGTTCGAATCGGCGTTCGAACGGTGTCGGTATTTCTGGTTTTGCTGCTAGCCTCACACCCAAGCCCAATTAGCCCACCAAAGCCCATAAAACACGTCCCAATTAATAAAATACATATTTAACACATGGGGAATTAAATAAAATCTAAAAAATCATATACCAAATTAAAATAAATATCAAATAAAATCATGCCTAATTAAAATCAATCAAGATTATTATATTCCAAACAAACCAAATTTTGTCCCCCAATCAATCTTAGGCTTTCCTTGCATGACACTAAATCAAATCCTCCTTTAATGCACCAAATCCTTTCCTTGTCAAGCAAGGATTCACCCATCCCCTTTATCTATAAAAGAGAACCAAAACCAAGACACTCATTTCTCTCATTCACTACCAATACACAAAAAAACAACAAGAAGCAATTCTCATCTCCTCTCTCTATCATTCACGCCTAACCCTAAGCAAAAAAAAAACAGTCTGTACTGCCGCACAAACCACCGAAAATAACAGCCCAAACACCTTAAAACAACCCCTAAATCACCTAAAACAGTAACGAAAATTTGCACTTTTAATCCCTAAAACAGTAACTAAAACTACACCTTAAACCTTCAAAAAAAACATCCAAAACAGTAGCCTAAAACACCAAAAACAGTTACCAAAATACAGCAGCAAATCAGCAGCAAAACAGCAGCGAAACGGAGCGAAAACGGTAGCTTGAGCAGCGAAGCAGCAAGAGAAAATGTTGAACCAGTGAACTGGAGGAGTTGCGGAGCACCCCCCCTTCCGACGACCGCGTACGGTATTTCCGAGAGTCGACATAAAAGGTTAGACCTGAGGGCACTCTTCATATTTATTTTTTATCCATCTTTTAATCATTTTAGTTATTTATTACGTATGAGAGTCGTTCATGGATGCATGTTGTGGCTTTGAATAAAATGGAAAATGTTTCGCCTCTTGTGGTATATAGGATGGAAACCCAGACATAAATTCTATAGCCGAATCCGAATGGACGGTAGAGCGGTCTGTACTTGGGATACAACTCCACGTACCTCTTGAGCAAACGATGCATATTTCGTTTTATGTTGTTTGATTCGTTTATTATCCGTTATTTAAATTCTGCATGTTATTTGTTTGTGTAATGATGAGATAAAGCGTATAGGCTTAGTAAGTTGGATTAAAGGTCCTCCGTTTTGAGGGGTTAAAATCCTTTACCACGATGCTTTGCCGTGCCGGATGACGTATATTCGGTGAAATGTAAGATGTGTTCAATCGGGTATACAAAGTCCGATATCGTTGTCTTTATTTTTACATGCATTATCTCATTAGCGCATGGGCTTAGTAAGTTAGATTAAAGGTCCTCCGTTTCGAGGGGTTCAAATCATTTACCACAATGCTTCGCCGCGCCGGATGACGTATATTCGGTTGAATGTAAGATGTGTTCAATCGGGTATACAAAGTTCGATATCGTTGTCTTTATTTTTATATGCATTATGTCATTAGCGCATGGGCTTAGTAAGTTGGATTAAAGGTCCTCCGTTTCGAGGGGTTAAAATCCTTTACCACGATGATTCGCCGCGCCGGATGACGTATATTCGGTTGAATGTAAGATGTGTTCAATCGGGTATACAAATTCCGATATCGTTGTCTTTATTTTTATATGCATTATGTTATTAGCGCATGGGCTTAGTAAGTCGGATTAAAGGTCCTCCATTTTGAGAGGTTAAAATCATTTACCATGATGCTTTGTCGCGCCTTGTAGCCTGTTATTATTTATTAGGTGTCATCTATTCATCCGTTCACGTATGTGTCATGTTGTTTACTGCCTTTTTTGAGGTCACTGATGTAACCCCGTTCGAACGCATTTCAGAACGCCGCACAAACGCATGTTTTCTGTCTCAGTTCGTTCGAACGCGTTTATGAACGCTATACGAACGCAAACCTTCTGTTTACCATTTGAACGCGTCTACTAACGCTACTCGAACGCGCACGTATTTCCTTTGTTTTATCATGCATCAGGTCTGGTCCCGTTCGAACGCGTTCTCAAAGGCTATACGAACGCGAACCTTCTGTTTACCGTTCGAATGCGTTTACGAATGCTACTCGAACGCGAATGCATTTTGTTTCATCAGGTCCGATCCCGTTCGAACTCGTTCTCAAACGTTATACGAACGAGAACCTTCTGTTTACCGTTCGAACGTGTTTTCAAACGCTACACGAACGCGTATACACTGAACTGAGTCATTTTCATCACATGTCATGCACAATTGTTTCTTAGGTGATTTCTCTTGTATCAGGTAATCAATCGTACTATTTGTATCCCCGCATTTATCTATTTGATGTGTTCATGAGATGGTATTCAAGCATGATTTAGCCTATTTAGTTGTTCATTTTCAAGCATGATTCGTTATTTATTTTGCGTTTGGAATTTGCATTATGTTTAGGTTGTTCTTTGTTTTCCGCATTATATGATTGAAGTATGTTCATGAGATTGACGTGTGCTATTGCATGTTTTCCGTTATGATGTACTTATGCATGTGAGCTTAGAAATAGAATGCCCTTATGAATGTATGTTGCTAGACTCGATTAAATTATTGCATAAATCATTTTATCACAAGTGGCATAAGTAAGGGACCATTCCGAACCCAACTGTTTGAGGTCTTCCCTTGCGAGGGGTGAGTGCGGCCTTAAATCATTTTCCCGGTTCACACCGGGTGGCGACTCCATTATTCTCCGGTTTAGTCCCTCGCGGGCTACTCCGTACTCCAACCGGGCCGTGAGCCCGGAACAACATGCGTCGCCCAGTTTCTGTGTTCCCACAATAGGAAATTGATTTAAGCGAAATAAAGTTTAGTGAAACTTTTTTTCATAAACTTTGACAAATCTCTCAAATATCAAATCGAAAGTCAACCGATTCGATGTGTGGTTACGCTTAGAGGCAACTAAAGACTGTTCACTTTCCGGATTAAGCTCACTGCATGTATACACGCTATATTCCACTTTATATATATATATATATATAAGTTTATTTTAATTGGTTAAAATGAAAAATTTAAAAGCCCATCAATATTGGATATGATCCTCCGTGGCTTTTTCGCACAGCTCGTTTGACGACTGTAGCCTTGGAAGGGAAAACCATTTCCCACTTTCAACAACATCACTGGAGGTTATGAAATTAGTGGTATCACATACTCAGCCGCCAAGCAACACATGAGAGAAGGGTCGCCTCGAAAGTCTCAGTCTTCAAAGTCACTTGTAGAGACTTTCACCAACTTGACTATCGGGTTCATAGATGACAATTACTCAGGCCTGATGAACCCTCATCATAATGCACTTGTTGTATCTTTACATGTGACAAATTACATGATCAAATAAGTACTAGTCGATATTGAATCCTCATTCAACATCATCTTCACTATAACTATAACGGACATGAGCATAGATTTAAGTACCATCAATCGAAGGCTGACTATGTTGATTGACGTCAGTGGAGAAAACAATTCACAGTGAGAGAGATCATGGTTCCAGTATATGGAGGAGGAGTGAACAAGATGACCATATTCCTAGTCTTGGACTGCCCATCGGCATACAACATGATCATAGGCCGCCCTTGGATCCATGACATGTAAGCAGTCTCTTCAACCTTCCACCAGGTGATCGGATTCCCCACTAAATGGGGAGTGAAGGAAATATAAGGAGATCAATAGGCCTCAATGAGTTTCTACTAGAAAACTTTGAAGGCCAAGACAGCCTCCGCATAGCAATTACAGCAAGGACTTTGTAGAAGAACTCGTTGAGGTCCAGATCCACCCTTAGCTGAAGGATCATAAAGTCCCTTTAGGAGCCCAACTCGAGCCTAAGCTACGATTAGAGTTGATAAACTTCCTTAAAGATCAACACGAATGTTTTGCTTGGCCACACCAAGACATGACTTGGATCGACCTGAGATGATTAACCATGAACTTTGTGTCGATCCATATTACCTTCTGTGAGGCAGAAAAGGTGAAAGTTCACCCCAGAAAGAAACCAAGTCATCTATGAGGAGGTGCAAAAGATTTTAGAGATAAGAGCAATCAAAGAAGTCCAGTACCCCGAGTGGATCGCTAATGTTGTGGTGGTTCGGAAGAAGAATGGAAAATGGCGAGTCTGCATCGACTTCATGGACTTAAGCAAGGCCAATTAGGCCCAGAAGAAGAAGTCAAAGACAACCTTATTATCGCCTAGGGATATTCAGACCCTTTTGAATAGAAACACGTTGGTTTCTTGGAAAGAGTACGACATTCGCAAGCTCCAACAAACATCTAAAGACCTTTATATGCCCCAATCGACTTACATGGACCTACACATGGTTTAGTCAACTTGAAAGCTATATGTTTCTCCCAGCCAACATCTAAGGACCTTCATCAGGTCAAACCGACATCCAAGGTCCTTCAAATGGTCCAGACGATAAGGAAGGACCTTCATCTGGTCCAGCCGACATGTAAATATTTTCACTTGTTTTTGTCGATGTCCAAGGACCTCCATCTGGTCCAGTCTACATGATCTTTAATCTACAAGTAAGGATTTTCACATAGGACGAGGTAATTTTAACTAGATTTAATGATCGCAGTCGATTGGCAAACTCCCACGACTTGGTGATTCCAGCCGACAATGAGATCCCAAATTGATTTGGATATCTCAGTCGACATGACAATTTCAACCGACAATGCGATTCCAATCAGCCTTATGATTCAAGTCGACATGGTGATTCCAGTTGACATGATAGGTCTAATCGAGATGGCGGTTCCCATCGACATATAGATGCTATTCAAACACCAAGATTCCAAGTGACACCAGAATTCCAAGCGACACCAAAGATTCAACCTACGGAAGACTCTACTGGACCCTCATCTGGTTCAGTCGACCCAAGACTCTATTAGACCTTCATCTGGTCTAATCGATAGAAGACTCTCCTGGTCTTTTATCTGGTCTAGTAGACCGAATACTCTCATGGACCTTTATCTGGTCCAGTCAACTAAAGACTCTCATGGACCTTCAAATGGTCCAGTCGACCTGGGAATACCTTCATTAGGTCCAATTGACATTGGAAGTCCAAGCGACATAGAAACCTCAAATGAAATACTCACTGAATGCTCTCCAAGTCAATGACTCATTGACTAATAGACAATATGGGACAAACGGTCGGGGAAAAATTTAGGCTGAGGACCCAAATGACATTGCATCTCAGTCGACACTAGGGACTCTCTAGAAGCTAAAACAACGCATATTGGCATCTTACTTGCCCACGCGGCAAACTCGCATGGAATCATGTCTCATGGCCTTCCTTTAGCCCAAATGACACCATAGGTTGTTACCAAAGCCCAATCAATATGAGTTCCAAACACTAAAACCCCAGTCGATATAGATATTCCAGTTGACATATCAATTTCAGGCGACACCTGGTCTACTGGATTGATACATGTTCAAACGTAAGGCTATCGATAGCCAGGCATTCTTCAGCCTACCATTTGGACCTTCTCCTAGGCTCACTCTATTCTCAGTCGCCTCAAGTGAGCCCAGTCGACGTATATTAGAATTGGACTGCTCATTACATCATTATCAACAATCAAGCTATTCACAACCCCAAGTCTACGCATGAGACTCGATGTATAGGCATGCGAGCCCATATGAAACTACACCCACGAGGGTCAAAAGTCCATACGATCAACAAAAGGTCTCCAACAAACCCTGTTGGGGTTATGAGGGGTAATACGGGTAAAGCAGCGGAACGCGGAAAATCAAAATTTTCCGATTTCAAAAATTTTTCTTGAACAAATAAATAAACTTATTTATTTTAATTACTCAATACTTAAAATCTGAAATTTTTACCCAAGAAATCATATTTCTTATTAATTACCGTAAAGGCCAAAAACTTTCCATTTTAATCATTTTAGTCATAAGTTGTTCAAAACAAACTTAGGTTATTTCCAATCACAACCAAAATGATTTGTACATCAAATATACATGAAACAGAATTCTGAAAAACTTTTTCCAGATTTTTCATTAATTACATAATTGCCCCAAAACTTTATATTTTGATCATTTTGGTCCTTAAATTGTCAAATACAATTTTGAATGATTCCAAATCATTACCAAAGTGATTTTAACATGTCATACACATCAAATTACAAATTGCAACTCAAACCCATAATTTCTTTCAAATTGTCGTGAGCCCCTCCAATTTTCCAACTTGTGCATTTTAGTCTAATCTTGTTCAAAACAAGTCAAGATGAAATCCAATCATCACCAAACTTGATATACATCATATATACATCATTACACAACACATATATTAAAATCCCCAAATTTGGAAAGGATGTAAATCCTAATTTTATAAAAACATCAATATGATCAAATTACACCAAATTAAACAAATCTAATAGTTCAATCAAGTTTCTACCACACCAAACAAGTCTCACCACTTTGAAATAACTCTAGAACAATTCTAGGTCATCAATGAGTGGCCCAACAACTCTAGAATGGCAACTAGATCATCAAATGATCAAAAGAATGCTTAATAACAACTTATAAGCTTTCTTTAAGTTTCATACATGCAAACACCCATGATCAAAACTTCCAACCACCAAAACCATAAACAAGAATGAGTAGAAAAACCTAAGAACAACACATGTTGTAGCCATGGATGAAAGGAACAAATTACTGATAAGTGCATGAAAATGTACTTTGAAACATCACTTATCTAGGTTATTGTTAAGTATTTAGTTATATATTCTATATTTATCACATAATTTTGATTGTTATATTAATTTAGAAATATTTATTATTTACACTAATTTAGTGATTTTTATTTGTAGGAATATTAACATATGGATCCTGAAACAATTACAAGTGTTTAGGGAAACATAGAACGCACACGGTAGCCGAGAATGCGAAGAGCAAAGATTGAACTGGCGCCGCGGCGCCACAATCCCATACAGAATCCAGGGAGTGAGGCGCCACGGCGCCATTGAAGAAATGAAGAGTGGCGTGAAGGAAGATAAAGTGAGCTGAAATAATTGACCAAATCAAAAGAGAAGGAAATCAAGTGGGCCCGCGATATTGACAAAATAAAGGAAGTATAAAAAGGAAAATCATGATCAATGGCCACAATTGTTGACTAAAACTAAGGGAAAATAACGTGGGCCCAGCTGGTGGATTTTAGGTTAGAATTGTTTATTATAAAAGCAATGCAAAAGGCGTGAGACTAAGGGAGGCTGGTGGCGTGAAGCAGCGCTCTATGCGCAATAAACAACAAGAAATCAGAGCTGTGCAAATTCCCGGGATCAGAAAAATGATTCATTCGATGATTCCTCATCCTATCTCTGTTATTTCTTCATCAGCATGGGGAACTAATCCCCTAGGCAAAGCTAGGGATGAACTCTTGTGTTGGATTTTATTATTTATGTTTTTGATTCCTACGAACCTTTTAATTGTTTAATAAAATCAATGTTTATTATTTTCTATCATCTTTTGATTTATTAATCCAGAAATTATATTTTGTCAAATCCCATATAGATCCAGTCATGCTTCTTCTATGTGTGGTTTGCGAATTTAATTGTGACTGGTAAAGTTGTTTTGCGTGTTGGTCTTCTGCTGCAGTATTGCCTGAGGGTATATTGTCGACGTTAGATAGCTCGTAACGATGGCTTTTGTATGCTGTTAACATATAGAAAATAATCATTAATTACCTTAGAATTTATCATGCGTAGAATTGAATATTTTCCGGTTGTTGGTTTGGGATGTGAAACCTTCAATTGTGTAATAATAGGAATCAATAACTAAATATAAGAGTTCGATGCAAGAGGGATTCCCGAAGCTTTGTCATATCTCTCTGCCATTATCTTTTAATATTTGTTCATTATTTTATTTATCTTAATTTAATTACCAATTTTTATCGTTTTATTTATTAACTTACCGTTAACGTTCTTGATTTAGTGAATCAGTTTCTTTGTAACCATCTCTCTGTGGAATCGACACCCCAACTGTACTGCGATAACCGCGAGTCATATTTGGGCGTAATCAAAATTTGGCGCCGTTGCCGGGGAGACGGTTTACAAGCAAAAGGACCAGGTTTGCTTAGTCAACAACGAAGCGGTAACTTCGTTCCATTTTTTAGTATTTTATTTTATTTTATTCATTATTATTTGCCTATTTATTTTCTTTTTATTTTTTTTTTTTTGTGTTTATTTTATTTTATTTTTAGTTTTAGTAGACTTTAATTTTTAGTTTCTTTTATTTTATTTTATTTTATTAGTTGTGTTGGAGAGCATGTCTAGATTTAGGGATCAATTTGGTATATTTGCTAGAATAGAACAAGAAGATTTAGAGTCAGATCAAGATAATATATTTGAGAATCTTTTTGCTACACCATCTAGATCTAGTAGACATACCATGAGTGAGTACGAGAGACCACCCAGGAGGACTCTTGAAGAGTACCTCCACCCAACTCGCACAACTACACCTTCGTGCATCATGTTTCCTCCTAATGCACCACACATAGACTTTAGGCCTGGAATGATACAATATCTTCCAACTTTTCACGGTTTAGAGAGCGAAAATCCTTACGTGCATATTAGAGAGTTTGAAGAGGTAGTAGCAACCTTCCATGACCGGTTTGGAACCACTGACACGATTAGACTTAAGTTCTTTCCATTTGCCCTTAAGGATAGAGCTAAAAGCTGGTTGTATTCTTGAAGACCCAGGTCAATAGGATCGTGGGACGAGATAACCCAGGCATTTTTCGATAAATACTTCCCACACCATAAGACTAATGCCCTGAAAAGAAAAATCTCCACCTTCTCCCAAAGAGACAGTGAGACCTTTTATGAAACGTGGGAGAGGTATAAGGAGTTGTTAGCTAGTTGCCCTCACCATGGATATGAGAGTTGGCGCTTAGTAAGTTATTTCTATGATGGACTGACCCCTAGGGAGCGCCAATTTGTTGAGACTATGTGTAATGGTGAGTTTATAAGGAAAGACCCCGATGAGGCATTCGAGTATTTAGATGACCTAGCTAAGAAATCTCATACTTGGACTGGACCCAATGCCTTAGATAACACTGATAGGACACCCACTTCTTCTAGCAGAAGCCTACAACACTTTAGGGAAGAGGATGACCTTAAGACACAAGTTGAGCTGTTAACTAGACAGATAGGAGCCTTAATAGCCAAAAACAGCAAGACAATGCATTCAGTAGCCCAGCTAGAATCCCAAGAGTGTCCCGTGTACGGTGAGATGAGAGGTACAAATGAGGAAAACTACAGTACTTTAGGGATGTACCATAACCCTTATACACCATATCCAGATACCTATAATCCTAGTTGGCGGAACCATCTCAATCTTAGTTGGAGACATGAGTCTCATCAACCTATTCAAGCACCACCACCTAGAGATTATAGTTCCCCCCAGTATCACATACATGAAGTTCTTAGGAATTCCCTAGAGGATAATGTGCAAGCATTTATGGAGGCCCAAAAGGCCATTGTGGAAGCCCAAATAAACAAATCAAAGGATTGAATCGTTGATAGTTCAGGTAACTGAAGACCAAAAGGAAATTAAGAGTCAAATCTCTAAATTGACTAATGTCCTGAGTGTGCAAGAACAAGGAAAATTATCATCCGAAACTCAACCTAATCCACTAGGTCAGCACATGGCACATGTTAATCATGAAGTATCCAATATAGGAGATGTTAATGCCATAATCACTAGGAGCAGTAAAGAGGTAGGGATACAGAATACTTCCAACACTATAGGTGACCATAAGGATAATAGTGTTAACATATCTCAGGAAGAACAAGTGCCACCTTTCCAAGTTAGAGTACCCTCTCCTCAAGAACTTAACAGTTTACATCTCGAGAAACAACCACAGGGTGAGGGTGAGTGTCATTTGTCATACATGCTAGAAACAGTCCTTCCAGAAACAACTTCTCCACATCCTGAATTAAATCCTCTTGAGCTAAAACTGATCCCAAAGAACCGAAAAATGAGAAAAATGAGAGTTAATGCTCAATTAAAGATGATGCCTGTGAGATTAAAAAGGACATTGAGAAAAATTTTCTATACGAAGAGTCCAAGATTTCAACAATCTCCAGACCTAAGAGGACCCATGAATACACTGCCTCAGCTAGACAAACATTCCCTCGTGTGTCTTCATCAGTACGCTAGATGGAAACCACCATGACAACTTGAGTGTTTGCGTCTGGCTGAAGACGTTAAACTTAACGCTAGCGGGGAGGCAACCCTTGCATCTGCATTTTATTTTATTTTATTTATTTTATTTACTTTAGTTTTATTTATTGTGTGCTAATTGCATGTTTTATTTTTATTGTTTGCGTAAGTGTTTTTGCAGGTTTTAGCATAACCTACACAACCACACAGCTAAGTCTCACCAGCAGGAACCTGATCAACTCCACGCCTGGTAGTGTTGTTCCTTGATCCTTTTTCTTTACATTTATCTTACATTGAGGACAATGCAAGTTTTAAGTGTGGGGGTGTATGCATGCGCATAACTTGTCTTAATTTCATTTATTTTTCATTCTTTTTGATTGTTTTGTTTTTTTTAGTCCTTGATAGTTAAACATAGTTCCTATGATGATATGTTTGTGTTAGGATGAAATCTTAGAAACGATAAGTCCTTTAATGTACTTTTATCTGATAATTTGAGTAGTTTATCTATGTTAGACTCGTAAGCACTTAATTATGGTTTTTAGCAGTGGAAGCCTGAGTAGTTAGCAAGATGACTAGTTGAAGAAATTGTATGTCGATGAATGACCGTTTGCTTAGATGTCTATCCTGATTTGCTTGTGTTATGACGTATGGTAGGGTTGAAAGTTAAAAGAAAAAGTCTCTGAAGAAAGAAAGTAAACCACCTATAACCGATAAGCGTGAAGCTACCCATGGGCGAGTATTAGGACCACCATGAGGAGAAATGCTACCTTAAAGGGTAAGTGTGTTGAAAAAAAAAATGCCAAAAGAGAAAGAAAAGAAAAATCCAAAAGAAAACGCAACAAGAGACAGAAAAGAAAAAAAAATCATACCATATTGAGCACACATAAAAGCAACTACAGAGCTTAATTGAGATATCTAAGTTGGTTAGACCCATCAACCCCAATTTTTAGACGAAATCATAGAGTTGGCTTACCTAGGAACTAAGCTGTGAACGAACCTTAGCACACATACACTTTGAGTCTGACTTAGATGATTTATTCAAAGACTTAGATTTGAGTTGCGTTGAGTACTTTGAAGGTTCTCTGATTTCATTACTATGCATTCTTGAGGACAAAATGATGTGAAACTATTGGGACTATTTAATTTTTATTTTTGCATGATTGAATGTTTGAATGACGTTTGTGGGTGTCGTCGCTGTAAGCCCTCACGAGACTATAACTCGTCCACTAGGGACACCTAGGGGTTTAAAGGCTTGTTGCATACGCTAAATGCAATCGTGATCCCTACGAAAGTGGCTTAGATAGTTTATTATTTAATTTTCATTTTACTTTGCACTTGAATTGCTAGGGACTAGCAATAAGCTGGTTGGGGGTTGTGATAAGTGCATGAAAATGTAGTTTGAAACATCACTTATCTAGGTTTATTGTTAAGTATTTAGTTATATATTCTATTTTATCACATAATTTTGATTGTTATATTAATTAGAAATATTTATTATTTACACTAATTTAGTGATTTTTATTTGTAGGAATATTAACATATGGATCCTGAAACAATTACAAGTGTTTAGGGAAACATAGAACGCACACGGTAGCCGAGAATGCGAAGAGCAAAGATTGAACTGGCGCCGCGGCGCCACAATCCCATACAGAATCCAGGGAGTGAGGCGCCACGGCGCCATTGAAGAAATGAAGAGTGGCGTGAAGGAAGATAAAGTGAGCTGAAATAATTGACCAAATCAAAAGAGAAGGAAATCAAGTGGGCCCGCGATATTGACAAAATAAAGGAAGTATAAAAAAGGAAAATCATGATCAATGGCCACAATTGTTGACTAAAACTAAGGGAAAATAACGTGGGCCCAGCTGGTGGATTTTAGGTTAGAATTGTTTTATATAAAAGCAATGCAAAAGGCGTGAGACTAAGGGAGGCTGGTGGCGTGAAGCAGCGCTCTATGCGCATAAACAACAAGAAATCAGAGCTGTGCAAATTCCCGGATCAGAAACAATGATTCATTCGATGATTCCTCATCCTATCTCTGTTATTTCTTCATCCAGCATGGGGAACTAATCCCCTAGGCAAAGCTAGGGATGAACTCTTGTGTTGGATTTTATTATTTATGTTTTTGATTCCTACGAACCTTTTAATTGTTTAATAAAATCAATGTTTATTATTTTCTATCATCTTTTGATTTATTAATCCAGAAATTATATTTTGTCAAATCCCATATAGATCCAGTCATGCTTCTTCTATGTGTGGTTTGCGAATTTAATTGTGACTGGTAAAGTTGTTTTGCGTGTTGGTCTTCTGCTGCAGTATTGCCTGAGGGTATATTGTCGACGTTAGATAGCTCGTAACGATGGCTTTTGTATGCTGTTAACATATAGAAAATAATCATTAATTACCTTAGAATTTATCATGCGTAGAATTGAATATTTTCCGGTTGTTGGTTTGGGATGTGAAACCTTCAATTGTGTAATAATAGGAATCAATAACTAAATATAAGAGTTCGATGCAAGAGGGATTCCCGAAGCTTTGTCATATCTCTCTGCCATTATCTTTTAATATTTGTTCATTATTTTATTTATCTTAAATTTAATTACCAATTTTATCGTTTTATTTATTAACTTACCGTTAACGTTCTTGATTTAGTGAATCAGTTTCTTTGTAACCATCTCTCTGTGGAATCGACACCCCAACTGTACTGCGATAACCGCGAGTCATATTTGGGCATAATCAATTACCCTCTAATGAAAGGTTGGAAATACTTACTAAATCCATGTCTTTTCTTGATTTGAATCTTGTTCCTTCACTTTTTCTTCTCAAAGTGTTTTTGTTTTTCTTTGAAAGCTTAGACAAGAGTTGGCAATGAAAAAAATTTAACACTTTAAATACTTAGGGTAGTGGCCGAAAAATGCAAGTGTAAATGAAATAGATATTTTAAATTTTAACTAATTAAAACAAATATCTAAGTCATCAAAACCATTTTGATAACCATTTCTTTTAATGCATAAGTCAACAATATACACTTGTTAATCATTTCCCATTATTATCATTTGGTAAGATATTTATATTTTAATTACTTTAATTATTTAACAATTAAATAATTAATTAATTAAATACAAATATCTCAAATATATGTATTATATTTACTTTAAAGATCTCAAATAAATATATTAATGATATATGCCAAATATCATAATTTGATAATTAATTAATGTGTATTTAATAATATCAAATATTAAACATAAATACACACTAATTAGGAAATGACGGTTCGGCCCCTGATGCATGTATCTTTCGTTTAACAGTTAAACGATTTATAAATAATCACCATTTTTTATAATAGCAGCTCTAGTACTCTACGAGTATATTTCATCAGTGAGACTCTCTAGATTCAGGCATATCCGTCACGAAATCTAATTTTGTGTCCATAAACTACCCACCCGTAAATTATGACGATCACGGATAAACTAGCTGAATCATACAGGTCGATGTCATTACATATGTACAATCCATCCGTCATAGGTATCCGGATTATCCCAGAGATATAGATATAAACGTCAAATCTCTATAGGTATAATCTCATCGACGTATCTATTAGTAATCTCTAAATAACATTCGGAACTCACTTCCGAAGTATATTATGGCCATTGATTTAACAGATTGCTAATCACATTTGGACTACCTATGCTCTGTACACAGAATTGACGGATCCTATCTTGACACACACAAGATATCCTGAGGATCGGTCCACACCCAACAAACAAGCGGAGGTATGATCTAAATAGATCGGTGATGTGACTGCCATCTAAGTGTGGAGGATGTCTCATACATTCACAGTGGTATCTCAAGTCGAAGGACCATTATGCTACTCAACCCGAGAAGATTCTTATTGACATTGGTGTACCATCCATTAATAATCTTCGGTGAGTCGTTCAGTGTTTATCCACTATAAACACCTACACGTCTATACGAGTCTCCCAATACTCATGGTTCATTGGGATAAACCATCGGACCAAGTCTCGATATACGACATGTACAGTACATGATGTACTGGTCTCAACGGATTTAACTAACCGATCTGTGTTAGTAAATCTTGACAATGAACTTTATTTGATAATATATTTCTAGCAGTGACACTTCCCAATGACAATTACAAACTACTTTGTAACCGCGCACTACATTATATATTATCGGGTCTTTTTCTAATATATACATATCACTAAATCAGATTTAGTTTCAATCTAATAGTAATTAGATCGAATACGTATATAAAAACAAGAGGTACAACCACTTAGAAAGTAATATTATGGAAAAAAATGGATTGTTCGTATTCATGAATCATACATAAATACGGTCCGGATTGGGACTCTGAGCACCAACCCCAACAATTTCTCCCACTTGCTCTAGTGCCAATCCAAAATATCATATACACATCTCAATATGTATCGTATGCACATGGCCCTCAAGTGCTCACCTAGCACTCAAGAGATAGGCAATAAGAAGTAGGTCCACTATGACATATTGAGTTTGTCCAACAAACCCAATTATTTCCCTTAGCCAGCATCATTCATATTTTGTATAACCTAAGTTATACATTAATATGACTCAAATACGACATCAATATTGTGCTACAGCTACTGAGTTGTCCAAGTATTTGTGGATCAGATCCTAAATACTATGTAGACAACCGCAAGCACAATACCAATGTGAAAACTTCTAATTTATAAGGTCACTATGCAACTTCATAAGTCAATACTTCATAAGTTGCATCTAATTCCACTATAAAGTAGAATCCTCTATGACACTCTTACTGGATCTTTTCTGACTCTTTATGATGTAGACTGTCTAACGTCATAATTATTTTCAAAACTAATATGACCCTAATGGTTGCAGACTGTATGCTCCATGAATTAGAAACTCGTTCTTAATATCTCAAAGATCACAAAGAACATGTTTCAAGATCTATCCTATGGTCTATAGGATATCAAAATAACTCGTAACAATTACGATTAAATCGATATCTTTAATCGCACATAATAAAGTATTCATTATGTCATCATCACATGATACATAAGATTGATTAGACATTCTAATCAATATTTCTTTCGAAAAAGAAATCATCATTTACGAAAGAATACTATATATAAGACACACATTAACTGTCAAACAGTTATACTAACTGTCATACAAATAGCCTTGTTGTATATTTTATTAGATCATATCTAATGCACGACTAATAGGAGTATTTCACAAGTCTCTTAGTTTTATATCTTATATAAAACTTTATATCAAATATAACAGAGACTACTCTCACTGCTTTCACGAAGTAAAGAAGACTTAGGTAAACATTTTACCTCACAAACATCTCATTATTACCATAATAATGATAATATCATTATGATATATAACACTAGAAAGAAATTTGAATGCTCCCACTAACCCTTTATCACAAATGTACTCTTCATACTTTGATAAAATCAGACAATCTGACTGATATCAAAATTAGAGAACACGGATTTCCGGAAGGCTCACCCGAGTCTACAATAGGCTCTATAAGCTAGTATACCAAACTGCAATCTCAGCAGAACATAAACTCTAGAGCCATTCCAGAATGTACTCTTCAAACAAAGAAATCACAACTGATCTCTTATCTGAAGAAGCCATTCAAAAACGCACTTTGTATTCTTTAGCTAAAATACACAATTTAATATCAACATTAACCAACAGATCTTAAATTGTTCAATCAGTCCGACTAGAGACAAGTTTTCTCATAATCTACAATAGATTGCTGAATATAACCTTTCTCACTGTCATACTGTAAAGGTCAAATCTTTAATTAGCTCACATTGCTTTTGATGCGCAAACCATTAGCATAATTTATAAACTATTCATAACGAAATCTTAATCAGGTTCAAAAATTGATCGTAGTAAGCTATGAACAATCTTAGATCTATGGTTCAATGGTAATTTTTGAAATCGATATCAAATATCACTCCCACTATAAGTTATAGGATAATTTTCTTCGATAAGAAAATAATAGAACAATTAAGTATCAAATACTCGTAAATGATTCTAACATCCTGTTGGACTTATACGGAAGATGTCTAATGGTCGTTTCATCTTATTAATTATGTAGTTCCAATTATAGTTTATCATTCTCACATTTGACTTCAATAAGTCAAGTCTTTTCTACAATGGTTAACATCTGATGTTACACACCAAGTAATAAAACAATTTTATTACTTATGATTGTAGGAAAGATATTCTATCAAATAGAATACAATATTCTATAAAATAGAATAAATGATAAACTTTTACTTGTACCTCCAAGGTGCAAGACCTTTCAATTATATAACCATTATATAAAAGAAAGATTCAAATCTCAAACCTTTCAAGATTCGAATTTTCTACCTATAAATATCATGTACGTAACTATAGAAACAAATGGAACTTTAATTAAAAAGATGAATTAGTGTTACTGGAGAATATCCCCAAGAGTATTGAAATTAATTCGGCAACACTCAATATCAAACGAATCAAATCATATAAGATTCGATTACTCCCACTGACCAATTCCATCAAGATGGAATCGTGGAAGAATTATATTGAGTAAGAATCATATTCACTGAATAATCTTAGAACTAATTTCCATAAATTCATACAATTGATTTTATCAAAGATCTTTAAGCAATTCAAAGACATGTTATGAATTTTAAGGACAAAGTTTTTCAAAATTTCAGATCGAATATCTTTGAACTAGTCAAAGATGTTCCATCTGCGTTTCATCAGAACAAATTGAAAGTTCTTGAATCTTTCAAGATGTTCAATATGTGTTCTTTCAGAAACACGTAACTAAGTTATGAAAATTCATCAACTAAGTTACGAAGTAAAGAAAACTGCCTTAAGCAATTATAATTTATTAAACTACATACATCTAATGTATCAGTTAAATAAATCTTATACTCCAATGACAATCATTGGTTAAATGAGATTTAATCACATTCCCGAATACAATATTCATTAAATGGATAAGGATATGTGGTGTGATCTCATATCAGACCATCATTTACCATACGGGATAAGCATCTAATGCTTAAGTGATGAAATCTCATAAAGCAATGTTCTAAATTATTTACTTTACCGAACATTTTCTTAATGTTTATCTCTATATTAATGAGACTACTAGTTGTATTAAAATATATATAACAACTATTTATAAAGAACAAGTAACTATCCAATAGTCGTAAGTTCTGATATCAAATATCAAAATAATCATTAAATAATATTTTAAATAACTAGACGAGAGATCTGATATCAAATACCTATAGTTGTCGTATTGTGAGAATCAATATTTTCTATACACAACTATACTCATCTCATATCTATAGCTTTATAATGTGCTTTCAATTATTCACAAAAATTGTAAATAATTTATTAGCAAATTTTGTCAGACACGTTACCTCTAAAGGTAACTAAAGTTAAGAAATGTCATTATCAGATAAACAAATACCTAATGGGGTTTTCTTAATGCCAGTCAAGAATCTCGAGACATGAACTTATTCGTGTCAATTCTTACTGTACAAGAAACTAATCTCTCTACTGAATAATATCCTAAAAGGGATATCTATCTAGATTATCTATCATGACTTAGTAACTAAGTCAGGAACCATCTTGGTTTTTCAAGAAAATCGGAACAACAATTCCCGATGGTTTAGACTAATCTAACAATATCCTAGTCTAATAGTATCTAGAACATATTCCAGAAAAGTGCAACCATAAGTCAAGTCAGAAACAACATATAAAAATATGTAAGCAGTGAATTAAAAGTTTAATTCTATCTACTATAGAATAAGGAAAACAAACAAGCTATAATTTTTCATAATATTACACACTGCTAAAGTTATGGAATATTTTAAACTTAGCAGTGCCTCCCACTATTTTACGTAATATCGTAATCCCCAACGAAAAATGAGAATTCAATAATAAAATCGAATTCCATAATGGGAAGTGGACCCCATGAATATATTTTGACTCACAGCTTTGGCACGTTCTCGCCTACGTATATTCACAGGTAGACAACTCATTGTCAATCACACTCACTGTGACTCCGGTTTTGGTTCTAACCGTTTCTCATTGTGACAACTTTGGCACATTCACAAGGAGGTGTACCAAGGTTAAACTTGTCAATGATAAACTCAAGCTACTTGCGTAACCCTGACAGCTTTGGCACGTTAAGGATTCCGCTTTCGCTTGAATTTATCTATTATCAAGTATACATCCGGTATAAATAAATTTCTATCGGCTACACCCTTACTGTTTTGGCACGTTCTTGGATGTAGTCGTAGAACAGATATCCATTAACCGTATTGACAAGGCGAACCAAGAAACAAGTATCTCTATACTAGTTACTTTAAAACCTTATTAATTAGGGATTTTCCGCAAAGTGTCATACACCCTAAATTTAATCAAATTAAATTAAAACATGCATGTATCAAGCAAAGACAAGATCAAACATTAGATTTAAAGGGCTAATCATATCAAGGGCCTAGAATCAGACTCGCTCTGATACCATTTTGTTGGGGTTATGAGGGGTAGTACGGGTAACGCAGCGGAACGCGGAAAATCAAAATTTTCCGATTTCAAAAATTTTTCTTGAACAATTAAAATAAACTTATTTATTTTAATTACTCAATACTTAAAATCTGAAATTGTTACACAAGAAATCATATTTCTTATTAATTACCGTAAAGGCCAAAAACTTTCCATTTTAATCATTTTAGTCCTAAGTTGTTCAAAATAAACTTAGGTGATTTCTAATCACAACCAAAATGATTTATACATCAAATATACATGAAAATAGAATTCTGAAAACTTTTTCCAGATTTTTCATTAATTACAGAATTGCCCCAAAACTTTGCATTTTAATCATTTTGCTCCTTAAATTGTCAAATACAATTTTGAATGATTCCAAATCATTACCAAAGTGATTTTAACATGTCATACATATCAAATTATAAATTGCAACTCAAACCCACAATTTCTTTCAAATTTCCGTGAGCCCCTCCAATTTTCCAAC
>SKCR01045948.1:0-38839 GCA_019454045.1 Zanthoxylum bungeanum
TTGATATCCATTTGCCAACGTCATCATGGTAAGCGACATTAGACAATAAAATCCTTATAGACTTTAGCATGGCTACTGGCGAAAAAGTTTCATCGTAGTCGACACCAAGTCACTGAGTGTAACCTTTAGCTACCAATCAGGCTTTAAAGATTTCAACCTTTCCGTCAGGCCCGCGCTTCCTTTTGTAAACCCATTTACAACCGATATGAACAAATCCTTCAGAAAGTTGAACCAAGTCCCAAACTTGATTCAGATGCATAGAGTATAACTCTGATTTCATGGCCTCTTGCCACTTCACGGAGTCAATGTCCAACATCGCTTCTCTATAGGTAAAATGGTCAGTCTCTTCAACTGAGAGAACATCAAGACTTATTTCTTGTATCAATACAAGCGTTCAGGAGGTCTAGATACCCTTTCGAATCTACGGAGTGTGGGTAATAAAAGTTATTCATCTACTTGAATTTCAGGTTCCTCTGTAGGTTCGTTGGTCTCAGGTGTACTTTATCAAGTTTAACATGTCTATGATTACATCATTGAGTCAAAAATTCTACCTCTAGAAATTTTTCAAAGCGAGGTACGAACACATTTCGATGCTCGGTATCATAGAACAAATATCCTTTCGTATTTACATGATATCCAACAAACCTAAACTTTTGCCCTCGATGCAAAAGCATATTCTGCTGAGCCACCCTGATGTATGCAGAACAACCTCAAACCTTAATATAATTAAGAACATCTTTAGAATGAATCTTATTCAAAAGATGAGCGACAGTTAAAAGAGCATAACCTCATAAGTAATAGGGTAAATCTGTAAAACTCAACATAGATCGAACCATATCCAATAATGTCCAATTTCTCATTTCTGACACTCCATTATGTTGTGGAGTACGAAGAAGAGTATATTGAGCGAGAATCTCATTCTCCTTTAAATAATCAGTGAACTCTCCACGCATATATTCACCGTCTCGATCCGATCGAAGACATTTAATATATTGACCAGTTTGAACAGTTTCATATAATATCAAAAGCATTAAATAGATCATGGATTTTTAATCTAAAAATGCCCCTCCCATTATTTCATGCAAAACTGTAATATCCAAACATAATACATAACATGCAATAATCAAATTAAATACAATAGTGAAAAGTGGACCCATGAATATATTTCAGTTTATAGCTTTGGCACGTTCTCGCCTACGTATATTCATTAGGTAGAAGACTCATTGTTAATCACTCACTAGTGACTCCTAGGTTCCGGTCCTGATCGTTTCTCGTTGTGACAGCTTTGGCACGTTCAAAAGGAGGCGTACCAATGTTAAACTTGTCAATGATAAATTCAAGATACTTGCGTAACCCTGACAGCTTTGGCACATTCTGGATTGCGTTTTCGCTTGAATTTACCTAATATCACATATATATCTGGTACCGATAAATTCCTACCGGCTATATCCTCACAGCTTTGGCACGTTCTCGGATACAGTCGTATAAAATTTATCTATAAGCCGTATTGACAAGACGGACCATGAAACATGTATCGAATACATATTAATTATAAAACCATATTTCAAATAGGGAATTTCCGCAAAAGATGTTATACACTTTATTTAATCAAATTAAATAAATACATGTATGCATAAAATAAATATTAGATTAAACATTAAATTTAAAGGCATAATCATATCATGTTCTTAGAATCAGACTCGCTTTGATAGCATTTTGTATGGGATTTTAGCGGGTATAACCGGGTAACGTAGCGGAACGCATAATTTTTTTTCCCGATTTCAATAATTTTCCTTGGACAATTAAAATAAACTTATTTATTCTAATTACTCAATAATTAAAAAATGAATTTTTTTAACCAAAAATCAAATTTTGCCCTTAATTACCGTGAGACCCCAAAAGTTTGCATTTTGATCATTTTAGTCCTAATTTGTCAAATACAAATTTAAGTGACATCAAATCACTACCAAAATGATTTATACATATCATATCATCAAAATACAAATCACAACATAAAACCCAAAATTCCTTCAAATTGCCAAGAGCTTCACCAACTTATAACTTTTTACATTTTGGTCCAAATTTGTTAAAAATAAGTCTAGATGATTTCTAATCAACAACAAATGATTTGTACATCTTATATACATCAATATACAACACACATATGAAAATCCCCAATTTTGGTTGAGGTATGAACCTTAATTTCTCAAATTAATCTAATTAATAAAATTAACGAAAATTAAACAAATCCAACACTTTAATCTAATCTCTACAACATCAAACAAGTCTCACCACTTTGAAACAACTCAAGAATAATTCTAGGATGGCAAAAAGATGATCAAATGATCAAATGATCAAAAGAAAGCTTATACACCATTTACAAGCTTACTTTGATAATCATACATGCATACATCTTTCATTCATGCTTCCAACCATTTTATTACAAAACTAGAAGAGTAGAGAAAAAACCAAACATCACATGTTGTAGCAAAGAACCTTAGAAATATTTTTCTAGTTGGAGAAAGTTAGAAAAAACATACCAAAATTGAAGTTTTCTTCAATTTTCTCTTTTTTTCTTCACTTTTTCTCTCAACTTTTCTTTTTCTAATATTTGGAGGCTTAGCAAAAAAAGTGAAGCAAATGAAGAAATGAAACCCTTAAATACTTAGGGTTGGCAGAATTCTGTAAGAAAAATAAACAAGATATTTTTCAATTTTCAAACAAATATCAAAGAAGTCAAATCCCTTTTTAACGCCTTTATTTTAATTGTAAAGTCAAACTTATACACTAACTAATCATTTCCTAACTTTATCATAATGGTAGATATTTATATTTTAATTATTTAATAATTAAATAATTAATTAAATACAAATATCTCAAATATATGTATTATCTTTACTTTAAATAATTCAAATACATATATTAATGATATATGTCAAATATCATAATTTGACAATTAAATAATATATATTTAATAAAATCATACATTAAATACAAATACACATTAATTAGAAAATAACCAAAAGATCCCTTTGTATGTATCTTTCGTTTAACCGTTGAACGATTTATAAAAATCAATATTATTCATAAAAGTTGCCCTAGTGCTATACGAGTATATTTCATTAGTGAGACTCTCTAGGTTCAGACATATACGTCATGAAATCCAACTTCGTGTCCATAATCTACCCACCCGTAAATTATGACGAACACAAATAAACTTATTGAACCATACAGGTCGAGGTCATTACATACGTATAATCCCTCCGACACAGGTATCCATATTATTCCAAATATATAGATATAAACGTCAAATCTCTATAGATATAATCACGTTGATGTTTCTATTAGTAATATCTTAATAACACTTAGAACTCACTTCTATAGTGTACCACAGGCCCATGGATTTAACATATTGCTAATTCCATATTGAATACCTATGCTCTGTACACAGAGCTGACAGATTCTATCTTGACACACATGATATCCTGAGGATCAATCCACACCCAACGAACAGGCGGAGGTCTTACCTTAATAGGTCGGTGACGTGACTACCATCAAAGTGTGAGGGATATCTCATATATCCAGAGTGGTATCTCAAGTCAAAGAATCACTATGCTACTAAACCCGAGAAGATTCTTATTGATGTTGGTGCGACATCCATTAAGAATCTCCAGTTAGTCGTTCAATGTTTATCCGATATAAACACCTACATGTCTATACGAGTCTCTAAGACTCATGGTTCATTGAGAATCTACCATTGGAATCCATGATTCCAATATACGATATGTACTAGTCTCAACGGGTTTACTTACTAACCAAGTAATGTAAACCTTGACCAGAAACTGTTAAAGAAATGTTATTGTTATGATACAACTCAATGTCAGTTGCGACGCTTTTGCAACTTTATCATAACTAATCATTCTAAGGTCAATTACGTCTTCACCATATAAAAAGAGATGTTATATAATAGAAACAGTTTATTTTATTCATAATAAAATATTTACATAAGTATTTATAGAGAAATACATAAGAGAATTGACACTCTGAGCACCAACCCTAACAACTTCAAACTATCATGTGGAGTTTCAAACTCTAATTTTATGTTTATGTCCAACATAAATATTTTGACATAATCACAAGCATATTGTGTTTGTGCTTCCAAAGCATCCATACACAGTTTAGTAGCCTAATTTATGCATCAAACTATGTTATTATTTATCTAATACATAATACATCACTGTATGTTTCCATTAATGAAAAACATAGCTTTAGAGAATATCAAACTTACCTAGTAAGCTTAATTCCAAGATCCAATATTCTTATCCTTGTTGAAATGTTGTAGAGAACTTCCAAAGCTAGCAAGCTTGATTCCAAGATCCAATCTTGATTCCAAAGTTAGCAAGCTTGATTCCAAGATCCAATCTTGATTTCTCCTTGTTGAAATGTTGTAGGGAACTTCCAAAATTTCTCTGAAAACTTCTTTTACTTGGGCTAATATTTCTAATTCTTACTTGTTTTAGTTTTCACAAGCTTAACTTTCTTAAGCTCAAGCTTAATTAAAAAATTTCTCAAGCTTGCTTTTTATAGCAAAACTTTTATAATTTTTAATTAATAAAAGTCTTAATCAACTCTTAGGTGAGCTTAATCCAATTTGTCCAAATATATATAATTAGGTGTGACTAATCACATTTGTCAACCACTTTGATTTATTCCAATTAAATCAAGACCAAGTTTAACAAATGGATTAGTTCATTCTCTACCACTTTGATTTAATCCAATTAAATCAAGACAAATACATATTTTATTACACATCTGTAATTACCAAAATATCCTCCAATGGTAGAGATATTTATGAAATTACAACAAAACCTTTGTGTGATTTTGGATTAATCCTATTGGGTCAAACTAAATAATTTTTTTTATCCAATAACACTTAATTATTTTAATTATAATTATAAAATTAATTATTATTTATTATCAAACATTATCGGCTACCCAAGTGCTCAACGAGTACATTTCATATTTTGGGACTCTCCAAGTCCAGACACATTCTTCATATAATCCTAGCTTATATGTATGCAATTCGACCACCTCCGAATTTGTGAAGAACACAAACGACCTTTCTCAACTATACAAGTCTAGGTCATCACATATGTTTAACAATCCCTCCGTTGTAGGCTATCCGAGTTGTGCTAAGGAAACATAGATTATACCGTCAAGTTTCTGAGGCGCACATCTTATATCGACATATCCACGATTCTTTACAACTAATCAGAACACCATTCTTGATATATGTGATCCACCCTAGGTGATAGGCTTTAGCCAACGTCTTAAGAATCATGACTTAATCACATGGATATCTAAATCCCTTATGGTTCACATACGGGCCTACAGATCCTATCTTGATACGCACTTGATTAATGAGTGCATAGGTCCACACCCAACGAACATTTACCGATCAGATCATGAAAGGTCTCTGACATATATGGCATCAAAGTGTGGAGCATCACACACAAAATCAATGTTATCTTATAGTCAAAGGATCACATATGCTACTCGACTCGAGGAGATTCTTATTGACGGTGGTGTGTACTTCTAACTATTAAGAATCACCTATGAGTCATTCAGTATTCGCTCCAATGAATTCTCACATGTCTATACGAGCTTCTCTTGCTAATGATATATCGAGTTAAACCATTAGAACTTCAATTCTAATATACGACATGTGCTAGTCTTCTAGATTATAGGAATTCGACTATATTCCAAAGTCAACGATCAAGAATATTTTTCCTTAAGAATAGTTTATAGTAGTAATATTATCTCAATATTGGACCATCCAGTCTTCAGTATTACTGACCGGCGTAATCACACGCGTATAACGCAAGCGCACGTATCGTTCAAGTACTATAAAAATTATCGATCCCACGAGGACTTAATACCTAATCTATTAATTTTATGAGGTCAAATGATTACTAGTATCTAACAGGTTGATTGATTGATTTGAAATGGTGATGATTTTAAACTTAAAAACAAGTAAATAAAATTGCTCGAAAGTAGGTTTAAGAAAATTCAATATTAATGAACTATCTAGGGTTTTGAATCTTTCTAATATCTTTTAAAAGATGAAGTGGTTATTTCATGTTTGTGTAATAAATTGGTTTACTAACTTGGAACACGAAATTATGCGAAAGCCTCTGTCAATGGTTAGACGCAAATACCCAGTATAACCCAATTGAACCATATATCTATGTCAACCAAATTACCTGGATTCATTAAGATTAAGTTCCAATAAAGGTTACCCCCGCCCGACAGGTATATGTCTATCCTGTAAGGAAATCTATTAAAGGGTTATCTATCCTCAATGAAGATCGTGAGCTATTAAATCTAAGGCTGAAACCTAAAATTCCTTTGTCAAGTTTATTTTAAATTTACCAGATCAATCTTATTAGCGGCCAATTAACAAGACGCATTAAGCTTAAGACTTAATAAGTAAACCTTTAAATTACCCAAACTGCAAAATAACCCCTTATAAACCGGTGATATTGGAATTCATCATAACCCTAGATAACTAACTTAGTTATGACACATAACTAGGGCGAGTAAAAACTTAAAAATAAAAGACATAAAGTAAAATGCTGAAAAGTAAATAAAGAAAATTACAATAAAAGAAAATGCTAGGGCTAGAGGATCTACTTTTATCACTACTATTTTAGATATCTCCCTTAATATAATATATTAACTTGTGTGATATTACCAACCAGCCATATAGGCGGTAACCTGATTAAGTCAAATTAAGTCCATAAACCAGCCATATAGGCGGAAATTACCAACCGACCAACCAGGCGGTATCCATGCTTAGTCAGATTAAAACCAATTTATAAATGATTACCAACCGACCAATATAGCAGTATCATTGTTAAGTCAAATTTTAAATAGTGAATATATTATAATTAAGGGAGATTAATCTAAATAGCAGTAATAAAAGTTTTACCTTTCACCCTAGCAGGGGGAAGTTACCTCCTCATGTTGAATAGTAAAAACTGAAAAAGTAAAAAAAGTAAATTATTATTACAGAAAGTAATTAAAATTAATTACAAAACTGAAATTAAAATAAACTAGATATAAAACTCCCTATTTACATCAGAGAATTCAGAGAGGAAGGTACATCTGAAATCAGAAAATTGAGCTTAATTTATAGGCCTCGGTAAGGTGTGCGCGTCGCGTCGCGACGCGCCACGTGTCGTACTCTGGTTGGCTGCTTCAGATTCTTATCCACAACGTGGCATTTTGGATAATTGACTCAATAATTGTGCTGACGTGGCGTTGACATGACGATGATGTGGCACTGAAGTGGCAACACGTGGCGATAGTGATTGTCGGCACCGTAGGATTGCGACACGTGGCACGTTGTGATTGGCTGATAATGATGTGGCGGTGACATGGCCCGTTGACTCGGTATACTGCTGATGTGGACGATGACATGGATAACACGTGGAGTGACACGTGGAGATGGCGGTTTTCGGCACCATAGGATGATGACACGTGGCACGACGCACGTTAGCAGATCAGCTGTGATGTTGACATGTGGCACGATGGACGTTAGAAAGTCAAACTTTTCAGATTCTGACACTTGTCCCTCGGTGCACGTTATCATCTCATGGCGCATGTTAGGCGTCGCGACGTCAAAGGCTTGCGCGTCTCGACACGCAAAATTACCAAATTGCCCTTTTTGTCATTTTTCACTATTTTAGCCCCAAATCACCTCCAGAATATCCTGAAACTTTATTTATCTACAAAATAACACAAAACACATCAAAATATTCACAAAACTCAAGAATCTATTCAAAATATTAGGTCAAATGAGTGAGTAATAGTGATACATTTACCACTCATCACACCTCCAAACCTAACATTTTGCTAGTCCTCGAGCAAAACAACAAAATAATATAATATAAACATCTTTAAAACTAAGCCACTTTCGTAGGGATCATAGTTGCATTTAGCGTATGCAACAAGCCTTTAAACCCATAGGTGTCCGTAATGGACGAGTTGTAGTCTCGTGAGGGTTTACAGCAATGATACCCACAAATATTTTACAAAAGTAAAAAGATAGTAAAACTAATGCACACAAAAGCAAAAAGACAAGAGAAAAGAGAATAAAGAAGTTAGTGACTAATCAGGTGAAACTTCTACTCCAAGTTACTAGTTGTTTTGTTTCTTTCTAAATTACCGAATAAGTAAATTCTCCGATTATATTTACCATTCTCCATATACACATCCAACACAATATTAATCAACTCATTTTTGCCCACAACAGTCACAAGTGCAGTTGATAAGAGAGTAATATTTTTGTCCTAAAGTTTTTTCAGAATTCACACCTTTTTGCAGCAATGGAATAATTTTTCTGATTTTTTATTTATTTATATACAATATCATCCATCTATGTTGCGAGCTTTGGGCCAGTAGCTCCCAAACCAGTTGGTTTTAGGGCACTAGGTGTTAAGACACCCCTACAGACTTAATTACTCAGACTTCAGATATATATATTTTGCAACATCCTTCGATCCATGTAGCGAGCGTTGGGCCAGTGACTCCTAAACAAGTTGGTTTTAGGGCACTAGGTGTTAAAACACCCTTACAGACTTAATAACTCGGATCTCAAATGTTTTTTTATTTTTTTTTACTCCATTGCTTTTTGAGATGCTTCCTCTAATTAAACTAGAGCACTGAATATTACAAACTTTTCAATTACAGCTTATGTCTGTATGTTACCATGCATGTTGATAATACTTGTAGACTGAGCATATGAAGATCCATTTTAATCAGTTTTATGGAGAATTCACAAATTAAATAATTTAAAATGAAATAAACAAAAATTAACTTATTTCGAAAATTGGTTTGAGATACGTCTCAGGAGTGGAAACTCCTTACACAGCTATCTCGCACCAATTTCACCTGATTAATCAAATTAAAAACAAAAAAACACAAAATATTTTTTTTTAATTTTTGTAAAAATTTTCAATTTTTTTTTGTATTTTTCGAAAATTTTTGGATTAAATAAAAAATAAAGAAAATAACAAGATACTAGTCAACCCACCCCCAAAGCTAAATGAGACATTGTCCCCAATGTCTTAAAAAGTAAAAGATGAGTATAGAAGATAGTACCTGGTTAGCTGAAATTCTACACCTAGAAATTAAAGGTTAAGATCCAGATTTATCCGACGCCTCTTACCACGATAATTCTAACACCAATTTATCTTTGAAATGATATGGTCAATTTGTGGTTCAAAAGCTAAGATTTGGTCAATTAAATCCTGGGCAGTCCTGGCAGTGAAGAGGAGTTCTTTTAAAGGTTTTGACACGAACCCATTTCTCCGGACATCATCAAGAAATACACAAAGAAAATCATAAAATCCATCTACATTGAAAAATCCAATGGGTTTCTGGTGTATGTTCAAGTTTGCCCAAGATAGCACTGTAAAAATCTCCTCCAACGTGCCCAAACCACCTAGCAAAGCAATAAAAGCATCAGCACGGTTAATCATTTCCACCAGTCGTTCAGACATACCTGACACGATCAGTTCTTCTCCGTTTGATGATCCTATAAGATCCGTCTCTGCCAAGGGTTTTGGGATGATTCCCAAAACTTGACTGCCTCCATCATGTACATCCTTTGAAACGATCCCCATTAGTCCAAGATTGCCTCCGCCATATACTTGGTGTATATTCTTCTCAGCTATGACTCGTCTCAATTCCTGTGCTGGTGCTACGTATTGTGGTTTAACACCAACAATAGTACCGCAAAACACACAGATGTTTTCAACTCGTCTTCTTGAAGTGGCTTCCATTTTTATCTGGATGCCTTCAAAAGTGCAATGATGAATTGAATTTATAACACCTGAAAAGGGTGAGTAAAAATAATAGCACTAGTATCTGCCAAATGAAAATTATTAGTTAAACAGTAAAATAAATCGTGAAAGTAAAAAAGGTTTGGATCCTGTCGAAGAAAATAACAAAACAAATCACAATTATTAGGAAAAGACAAAGAGATATAATATGTACAAGAAAAGTAGCGTCTTGATTGACGTCTATGCGTCAGGGACACGCTTCCCATCCAATTTTCTTATAAATTGGCAAACAAAGTCTTTTT
Organism: Zanthoxylum bungeanum; assembly: GCA_019454045.1. Lineage (NCBI taxonomy): Eukaryota > Viridiplantae > Streptophyta > Magnoliopsida > Sapindales > Rutaceae > Zanthoxylum > Zanthoxylum bungeanum. The sequence goes on from SKCR01045948.1 coordinate 10,151, forward strand.
GAGTGAGATTCTCAAGACTTAACTGTTGTCTTTCTCTTTGAAATTGTGTATGTAACATGCGAATTTCTTGATACACATATCCACTGGAATGCGTCTCAAGAGTTTTAGATATGTCATCCAAAGACTCCTTACTCAAGCCATCCCTAATGAAATTAATCTTGTCTTCACGGTTATCAGACACCATTCGTAAAGAACGATAACGAGTATTACATGTCATGCGAGCACATTTATAACAAACACCCATTCTTTTAGCTCTTCTCTTTTTAGCATAGGGGCTTCTTCCTAAACAAGGCAGATGTGAAATAAAAGGTTCAGAGGACTCACCTGCCAATCGGACCCGTGCTTCAATAATCCAACGAATATCAGTAGGAATACCTTTGATCATCAGTAGTCCCATCCGTTCCAAGCGAGCATTGTAAACTTTCATCAGAGACTTTTGAGGGAGAGAAGTAAATTACTTGTGAAGATTTGCGAGGACTTATTCCATCCTGAAATGACTTAACCTGCAAAAAATAAACACACAAAATGAAATCACACCAAATCACAATATATACAAAAATTGCATGGGTTGCCTCCCAGCTAGCGCTAAGTTTAAAGTCGTCAGCTAGACATGACTGCCTGAACATTATGCTGGATCTGAAAGTATGGCACTTTCTTTTAGTCGCTCAAATGATTCTCCCCAATAGTGCGTGACACGCTTGTTTTTAACCTTGAATGTTTTGTTGGAGTCAGGATCATGTATCTCAACGACTCTATCTGATGAAACCTTGGAGATTAGGAATGGACCTGACTACCGTGATTTTGGCTTCCATGGGAAGAATTTCACCTTTGATTTGTTTAACAGTACCTTCTGCCCTGGTTCCAGTCGTATGCCCACTAACTTCTCATCATGTCTCTTCTTGGCCTTTTCTTTGTATAATTTGGCATTCTCAAAAGGCTGTATCTGAAATTCTTCCAATTTGTTCAGCTGGTGGAACTGTTTCTCTTCTGTTGCTTATAGTGTAAGAATCTACGTCTTTAATGCACAAGACACTTTATCTTCAGGCTCCACAGGCAGTTGACATGCTTTAAGTTTGTCAGTAAAACTTTTCCTTCCATCAGAATTCTGGATGGTTCTATGTATTACATCAAGTCTGAAACATTCCTCATTCTTTTCATCATCTGGGAAATTCATGGCATTGAAAACATTGAATGTTACTTCTTGGTCTTGTACCCTCATGGTTAATTCTCCTTTTGTACATCAATAATGGTTCGACCTGTAGCTAAGAATGGTCTCAGGAGGATGATTGGCACGTCTGCGTCTTCCTCCATATCAAGGACAACAAAATCTGCTAGGAAAATGAATTTGTCAACCTTGACCAGCATATCCTCAACTACGCCTCTTGGAAATACGAGCGTTCTATCAGCAAGTTGTAGAGAGATTGAAGTGGGCATTGTTTCTCCAATCTGTAATTTCCTGAAAATAGAAAAAGGCATCAAATTAATACTTGCACCTAGATCACACAAAGCCCTACCGAAGTTATGCTCTCCTATGATGCAAGGAATGGTGAAACTGCGAGGATCTTTCAACTTTGGGGGAAACTTCCTTTGAATGATAGCACTGCATTCTTATGATAATGCTACTGTCTCGTAATTTCCCAATCTCCATTTTCGTGAAAGAATGTCTTTCCTGAATTTGACATAGCTGGGCATTTGTTCCAACGCTTCTGCGAATGAAATGTTGATGTGCAGCTTTTTGAAAATTTCCAAGAATCGAGCAAACTGCTAGTCCAGTTTGTTTTTCTGAAGTCGCTGTGGAAAAGGTAGAGGTAGAGTGATTCTTTCTGGTTCTTTTTCCTTTGCTTCTTTTTCCTCCATCTGTTATTTTTCTTCTTTTGGAATATCTTCAATTGTTGCCTTGATTCCAACATCTTTGTTGATTTCAGTACCACTTTTTAACATGATGGGATGACATTGCTCATTTCCCATGTTCCTTGGATTTGGCTCTGTGTTGCTAGGAAGGGTACCTGGCGGTCTGTAACTTTGAGCATTGGCCAGTTGTCCAATTTGATTCTCCAGTGCTTTGATGGAAGAAGATTGGCTTTAAAACATAGCATCATACTTTTTTAACTGAGCCAACACTTATGCTATTCCTGGTTCATTTGCTTGCTCATGGCCTTTGTTCTGTTGCTGGAATCCAGGTGGTGGATAGTTCTTTTGCCCTGAATTGTTGCTCAATTAGAAATTCAGATGATTCATTCACCCTGGGTTGGAGATGTTGGAATATGGATTGTTCTCATGTCTGTTGAAATTGTTGACAAAATTCACCGTCTCTTCAAGTTGGTTTGGTTCTGGTGCTCCTCCATATGGTGAACTTTTGGATCCAGTGGTAAGAGTCTCCATGAATTTACATATCTGATCCAGCTTGGCGTTGCTGCTGTATTGGCTCCAACTTCATAAATTCCTGCAATTCTTTGGATCATGCTCCTTTCTGTTGTCCACAAGGAATTGTTGTTGGCCATTTCTTCGATTAGGTCTCAGGCTTGATCTTCTCCTTTTGCCATTAAAGCTCCTCCAGTAGCAGTATCGATTGTGGTTCTCATCAGTCCAGAAAGTCCATGATAGAAAGTTTGGACTTGAAGTAATTTTGGAATCTCATGGTGAAGACATTTCCGGAGCAAATCTTTGTACCTTTCCCAAGCTACGTAGAGAGTTTCCGAGTCTTGTTGTACAAAGGATGTGATGTCATTCCTCAGCTTTCCAGTTCTGGCTGGTGGAAAGTACTTTGCAAGAAATTTGGTGGCTAAAGTGTTCCAAGTTGTGATGGAACCTGCTGGTAGTGAATGTAGCCAAGATTTAGCTCTATCCTTCAAGGAGTATGGAAAAACCCGCAGTCTCATTGCTTCTTCAGCTTCTTGGTTTTAATTGAAAGTGCCGCAAACTTCCAGAAAATTACTGATGTGGGTAGTAGGATCTTCAGTTTCTTTTTCCCCAAACTGCACTGACTGCTAAATCATCTGAATGCATGTTTTGATGTCACCCGCATTTGCTGGTAATGGAGGAAGTACAATACAAGAAATGAAGCCGTCGACCACCGGAATGGTTCTGTCTCGAATAGTTATTGGTGGTGCAACCTCCAAAGATTCAGGTTTTATGTTGATAATTGCTTCTTGGCCTTTTCCCATTTCCCTTCTCAACTGTCTGATGGTTCTTTCAATCTCTGGGTCAAGCGGTCGGAGTTCAAAGCTTCTGGTTCGTCTCATGTAGTGTTTGAGAACCTGAAACACAAGAAAAAAAATATTACTAAGTAAAAAGAAATTAGATACAAGTAAAGGTATCTAACCCCTATACTAATAGTAAAAGATAAATAAGTCCCTGACAACGATGCCAAAAACTTGACCGGCGTAATCACACGTGTATAACGCAAGCGCACATATCGTTCAAGTAGTATAAAAAGTATCGATCCCACGAGGACTTAATACCTAATCTATTAATTTTATGAGGTCAAATGATTACTAGTATCTAACAGGTTGATTGATTGATTTGAAATGGTGATGATTTTAAACTTAAAAATAAGTAAATAAAATTGCTCGAAAATAGGTTTAAGAAAATTCAATATTAAGGAACTATCTATGGTTGTGAATCTTTCTAATATCTTTTAAAAGATGAAGTGGTTATTTCATGTTTGTGTAATAAATTGGTTTACTAACCTGGAACACTAAATTATGCGAAAGCCTCTGTCGATGGTCAGAAGCAAATACCCAGTATAACCCAATTGAACCATATGTCTATGTCAACCAAATTACCTGGATTCATTAAGTTTAAGTTCCAATTATGGTTACCCCCGCCCGACATGTATATGTCTATCATGTAAGGAAATCTATTAAATGGTTATCTATCCTCAAGGAAGATCGTGGGCTATTAAGTCGTCTAAGGCTGAAACCTAAAATTCCTTTGTCAAGTTTATTTTAGATTTACCAGATCAATCTTATTAGTGGCTAATTAACAAGACACATTAAGCTTAAGACTTAATAAGTAAACCTTTAAATTACCTTAACTAAAATAACCCCTTATAAACCGGTGATATTAGAATTCATCACAACCCTAGATAACTAACTTAGTTATGACACATAACTAGGGCGAGTAAAAACTTAAAAAAAGACATAAATAAAGTAAAATGCTGAAAAGTAAATAAAGAAAATTACAATAAAAGAAAATGTTAGGGCTAGAGGATCTACTTTTATCACTACTATTTTAGATATCTCCCTTAATATAATATTAACTTGAGTGATATTACCAACCAGCCATATAGGCGGTAACCTGATTAAGTCAAATTAAGTCCATAAACAGCCATATAGGCGGAAATTACCAACCGACCAACCAAGAGATATCCATACTTAGTCAAATTAAAACCAGTTTATAAATGATTACCAACCGACCAATATAGCGGTATCCTTGTTAAGTCAAATTTTAAATAGTGAATATATTATAATTAAGGGAGATTAATCTAATTAGCAGTAATAAAAGTTTTACATTTCACCCTAGCAGGGGAAGTTACCTCATCATGTTGAATAGTAAAAACGGAAAAAGTAAAGAAAGTAAATTATTATTACAGAAAGTAATTAAAATTAATTACAAAACTGAAATTAAAATAAACTAGATATAAAATTCCCTATTTACATCAGAGAATTCAGAGAGGAAGGTACATCTGAAATCAGAAAATTGAGCTGAATTTATAGGCCTCGGTAAGGTGTACGCGTCGCGACGCGCCACATGTCGTACTCTGGTTGGCGGCTTTAGATTTTTAGCTGCCATATGGCATTTTGGATAATTGACTCAATAATTGTGCTGATGTGGCGATGACATGGTGCTGACGTGGCGACACGTAGCGATAATGATTGTTGGCACCGTAGGATTGCGACACGTGGCTCGTTGTGATTGGCTGATGATGACGTGGCAGTGACGTGGCACTTTGACTCGGTCTACTACTGATGTGGATGATGACATGGCTAACATATGGAGTGACACGTGGCGACATGTGGCGATGGCGATTGTCGGCACCATAGGATGATGACACGTGGCATAGCGCACGTTAGCAGATCGAATGTGATGTTGACACGTGGCACAACGCACGTTAGTAAGTCAAACTTTTCAGATTCTGACATGTGTCCCTCGACGCACGTTAGCAGCTCATGTCGCATGTTAGGCGTCGCGACGCGCAAATTTACCATATTGCCCTTTTTGTCATTTTTCACTATTTTAGCCCTAAATCACCTCCAGAATGTCCTGAAACTTTATTTATCTACAAAAAAACACAAAACACATCAAAATATTCACAAAACTCAAGAATCTATTCAAAATATTAGGTCAAATAAGTGAGAAATATTGATACATTTACCACTCATCAATTACTACATGACTTTTCTAAAGTTGATGTTATTCTTAGCGCGCACGCACACACACAGAGATATATATATATATATATATATATATATATATCAATCGAATATGCATAATGACATTACCATTAACAAGGTTGAAATGAAAATATAGTTATTTTTATAAAAATAATAAAATAAAATATATAATAAATTATTCGGATTGACACTTCAAGCACCAACTCCAACAATATGGACATGGAGTGAGTTCCGTGCAAATATACCTGAATTTAGAAATTCCTACTAGATGAAGTGTACTCATAGAGCATGTGGACAATTAGTTTGAATAATCTAGATTATTCATAATTATTACACAAGCTGGTGATTTTATATGTGACGTTTATATGTGTCCGATACATAATATGAATAGATACACATCAGATTATATCCGAAAATTATGACACATATCATAATTGATTTAATAATTATTTAAATATTAAATAATTATACCTTTAAGTATGTGGACATAACTGATACATGTATAAGGTATATGTGTTAGACATATATTGATTGACCAATCAAATTAATACTTACAATATATATATATATATATATATATATAAAAGTATTAATTTGATTTGTCAAGTAATTATTATGAGACAAGTGTGTAAACACTTATAAAATTATAATTACATGTTTAAAACATGTGTCAAATATTTGGAAGAGATAAAAAATAATTTTTTAGATCAAAATCCCCTTAGAGAGTTGGTTATACTTATAAAAGGGGCAAATTTTTGGTTCAATTTTTTTTGGATTGGATTTGATCCAAAATAATTAGGGTTCCAAGGGTTTCATGTTCACTAAAATAGGAAAATTAAAGGAAGTGTAATAGAGATCAAAAATTAAAATTAAGTAATTTTAATTTTGTAAGAATTAGTTTATTAATTCTAATTATTATATAGATTTTGATATATATTGTTTCTTTAATTTTTGGAAAATTAAATTCTTGGAATTGTTCGGGAATCGTTTTAGGAATTATTGGCAAAATCCACACTATGGGTAAAATGATAATTTGCCGAAGTTACAATAATCAGCCGCTACTACAATGAACAGATCAGTGTAACAGAACGTTGATCCAGTTATCCTAATCAATAGGTTCATTAAACGGATAAATCGGTTAACATGTAAACGCAGAAAATATTTTTAAAAATGTCATCCCGAGTTTTTATGCTTAATCACTCCCTGTATTTGACATTAATGAGTGATTATGGCGAAAGACAGATATATTAGAGGTATATGATACTGGTTAATTTATTTGATTTAAAAAAAATTTAAAAAATTGATTTCACCCGCCAACATGCTTCCCCTGCATTTGCCCAATACATTCCTCCTTCTTCTCCCTTTCCTTTTTCCATTTTCTCTTCTCCCTCCCTATTTTTCCCTCTCAAAACTCTCCATGAATCTCCATTGCTTAATTTTTTTCATTAGTGACTCACCGAAAATGAGTCATTTTTATTCCCGTGAGCTCACTAGTTTTCCTTTCCTTTTGTTTCTTTGTTTTTTTTTTTTTTTTTTTTTGCCCAGGTCTATTGATTTGTTGTTTCCAATCGGAATTAGTGGTAGAAATCCAACCTTTATGTTGGTTTTTGATGTTTTCCAATTTTTTATCCATGAATAATGGTTATTTTCTTTAGCTTTTATAAGATTTATTGCTAATTAAATGCGTAGATCTAACACTGAGCTCAAACTCTATGTTACTCTTTGAGGTGTTTGTACTAGCGATGACGACAAGCCTATTATATTACAGGGATGTCAATATATGTACTAGGCTTGTTCAACAACGATATGAAAATTTGACGGTACCCATCCCTAATGTATCAGACCTCGCACAGACTCTTTCACATGTGGATTTTACCTTTATTAGATGGGTATGTCAATACACGCACCTGACACATCCAACTAAACGGTATAAAAAATTATCTCTTACCCGCCCCTAACGTACAGAACTTCGTGGCCCTTATCCCCATACTGGTTTTTGCCCTCCCTGGTTTGAACACTCTAATAGATTGATCTATTTTTCCTTTTTTAGATTGTATATAGACTGATATAAAAGTTTTATGTTCAATTTCTATATTATGTTATTATACTTCTAGTTATGTATATGTATTCGCCGACATTGCGGTGAGGTGAAAATACTAGGTTTGTCCAGTAATCCTTTTTGTACCTAAATAATTTTAAGTGTGAATCTTGTTGACAACTGATTTTCATTCCAGGGGTAATTCGGGAAAAACCACTCAAACAAATCCCCTTCAACTGTGAATTTGTTTGGTTTGGGGACCAAATACAAACTTAGAAAAAGATGAAAACAAACAGACAAAAAAAAGGATTTAACGTGATTCAGTGGAATAGATCCAACCTACGTCCACAGACACAAATGACATGATATTTTTTATTACCATCCCGGGTCGTACTGACCTCATTATCTCTGACTTACATGCCTAACCGACCTCTTACTAGCTCTCTCTTACACTAAGCTTTTTGCTCTCTTTTACAATTGAAGAAACAAATTAGCCAACCCAAATAGGAAACCCTTTACAATGAATTCTCAACCCCTTTATATACTAGGTCAAATTCTATTGTTACAAAAGCTTATGATGTCGGCCACGTTTCTTTGTCATTATTGCCCATGACTCGGACGTTACTGCTAATTATTCGGACGTTACACTCATCCAACCACTCTGGCGGCTCTAGGTTTCATGTAGGACTTACGTCATCCATACATGTGCTTAAGGTTCAGCATCCCCGACCTAGGTAACAGAGTCGGTGTGCCGAGACAAGTAACATCTTTCATAATGTCCACTAACAGATCGAGTAGGTGTGCCGAGACTATAGGTGTTTGGTCTGATTTCCTCGACTGGGTCTGATCTGCTGAGTCGATCATGACTTCAGAGGCTGACATGAGGCTCTGAATGCCGAGTCCGATGTCGAGGCTGCCCTGAGAGTCTGATGCCGAGGCTGTCACGAGAGTCTGATGCCGAGGCTGACCCGACCACATCAGGTAAGTCTTCACAAACGTTCCAGTGCTGTCAGACCTGACCACCTCGGACATGACCACCTCGATATCCCAACGTGTATCTCGGGCTCGGGCCCCTCTGCCGACCTCATATAACTGCAATCCTCATTCTATCATTCCTAGAGATTCTGATTTCTTGGAATTGAAAATCACCATCAACAAATCTATTTTTTTTTTTAATTGCTGAAACATATAATGCACATATTATTATTATATATGATAGATTTTGTTCAAACTAAAATCGAGTTTTATAATATATATTAAAAATTGTATACAAATTAAAGCTGACCGTTTAATCTATTTCTATGTTATCCGAAGTGGGCGACACATCACTTCTGTACTTTGGAACTACTTTCCACCATGTCATTTTCAATTTCGGGACACACATAGAAAACACTTCATTTACTAAGTTAAGTTGCCAAAAAAAACACATTAATAAGAAAAGAAAAGAAAAGAAGCCAAATAGTCCAACAAAAAATATCAAATCTCTCTTTCCTTGTCTTCATCTGTGTGGGAACCGTGGTCCACTAGCAGCTCATGCTAAGCCAACCAGGCAAAATCTCAAGTAACGTGTGCGGGTCCATTTTCCACGAACGTGTCAAAATCTCAACTAACCAAAACTATAAATACAGCGCAGACTCTGAGTATTCCCTTAGCTGCTTTAACCCAAAAACTGAATCCAACATCCAAAACTCAAAACCACTTTCGAATCCAGAAGGACTACTAATTAACTACTTACTTCAAATGGACATATTCAGACAAGTCGACGATCCTTTAGTGTTTGAGTCATCATCTGATACCTGCAGCAGCACTGAGCCAAGGCGAGCTTCTCACTCAGATGAGGAAGTACTGCTAGCCTCCAACAGGCCGAAGAAACGGGCGGGAAGGAGAGTGTTTAAAGAAACACGTCATCCGATTTTCAGAGGAGTTAGAAGGAGAATAATAACAAGTGGGTATGCGAGCTACGTGAACCCAATAAAAAAACACGCATTTGGCTTGGTACTTATCCTACTCCAGAAATGGCCGCAAGGGCACATGACGTGGCAGCATTGGCACTGAGAGGAAAATCGGCTTGTCTAAATTTTGCTGACTCGGCATGGAGGTTGCCGGTGCCGGCTTCTAAGGATGCTAAGGATATAACAAAGGCTGCAGCCGAGGCAGCAAAATCATTTGGGCCACATGAAATTGAAGTAGTAGGGCGGCATATTGAAGAAAGTGGTATCCAGTACGAGGAGGAAGTAGAGAAAACGTTGCGAAAAAACAATTTGTTGCAGGAAAATGTGTTTTACGTGGATGAAGAGGCGGAGTTTGATATGCCGGGGTTGCTTGTAAACTTGGCGGAGGGTTTGCTTCTTTCACCACCACCATTACTTTTTGGAGAGGATGATTATCATATGGAGTGGAATGATTGTCATGGTGAAAGTGATGGATTTGTGTCGCTGTGGAGTCATTCAGTTTGATATATATATTAGCACTGTAGATTTTTGTTGATTTTTTTTTTCCTGTCTTTAGTTTCCACACAGCTTCATTCATATTTCATAGATATGTTTCTAGAAAAAGTGAAAATATAAGATATGGATAATTATAAATTAATTATTTTTAAATTATGATCTCCTTTAATTAAAATATTATTGAATTCATTCTTATATTGGGCTAAATCATTGAAATATTGACCTCATTTATAATTGTATTGAATTCAATCATATTTAAAGTCATATTGAGTTTAGCGGCAGTCACATTTTATCAAATTAAAATCATATTGAGATCAATAATAGACAAACACATGAATAGGCCGTGTTTGATATGCCATGATGCTCATGAACATGGAGGCGGGTTTGCTTATTTAACCACCACCACTGCTTTTTCGAAGAGGATGATGATCTTATGAAAGTGGGATGATTGTTACGGAGAAAGTGATGGATTTATGTCCCTGTGGAGTCATTCAATTTGATATATATTAGTACTGTAGATTTGTGTTGATTTTTTTTTTCCTCTCTTTGGTTTGCACACAGTAACATTATAGATATGTTTCTAAAAAAAAAGGGTCAACGATGATGATTATATACTAACTATTTTCAAATATTCAAATTTTTTTATCCGGATTCCAAAACACAAACATTAAAATTTTACATATATTTAATATTCATACTTATAATTTGATTGATGAATCTCTCTCAAATTTGAATTTTCGTATGGTAAAATTCAACCTAAAAAATTACGACCTCTTTTAATTAAAATATGATTAAGCTCACTCTCGAATTTAGGGCTGAGCACCGGTTCTGGTATGATCGATTTTTCTAGTGTGGAACCATACCGGTTCCAAAGTAGAAGAACCGAATTTAATCGGTCTGGTTCTGATTTTTTTTTTAACGGAACCGGAACTGGACCGAACCTGTTTTGGGAATCGAATTTAGAACCATTTTCAAAATCAAATTAAAGCTCGATTTAAATCCTAGCCATATCGACTAGGAATGGCAAATATCAAACTTGGATATGGATAATTGAAATTCATGTTCAAATCCACAATTATCCAAATTATCAATATCCATGTCCACTCTTAAAAGTTGGATATGGATTTTTATCAATATGTATATGAATATCAATGAATAATTTTATTTTTATTTTTATTTATTTTTAAACACGTCATCCGATTTTCTTAGGAGTGAGAAAGAGAAATAATAACAATTGGGTATGTGAGCTACGTGAACCCAACAAAAAAACACGCATTTGGCGTGGTACTTATCCTATTCCAGAAATGGCCGCGAGGGCACATGACGTGGCAGCATTGGCATTGAGAGGGAAATCGGCTTCTCTAATTTTTGCTGACTCGGCATGGAGGTTGTCGGTGACGGCTTCTAAGGATACTAAGTGTTAGAGTGTATGTCCTAAAATCAATTATGGATGTAATGGTTTAATGCATAATATTTGTAATACAATTTATTATTTTATTAATAAAAGACATTTGTTAACTACAGAATTTTACATCCATATTTTATGTGTATGTCCCGAGACATTAAGTCAGATGAATATCGTTAATTCAAAAGAAGTTAGTGATTATGAGAGTCAACGATATTTATATATTTCTTAAATTAAATTATTGGTAAAATGTGATTGTTATACACGGCAATAATATATCAGTTGACCAATATCATTGTGTATCGCCTAAATTGACATATGATGTTAATAGAATGGATGATGAGTGTCATATCATAAGGACACATACAATAGATGTTTCATTAGTAGAAAGAAATATGGAACACGACCACAGAAACGTAAGATCATATGATAATATTATCTAAGGTCATTGATCTTCGTAATAATACATTAGTGTCGTCATATCCTCTGACCTGAGATCATATGATGACTTGTGCGATAGTACTTTTGGTTCACTAGTATATCCTTATTCGATTATCCACGTCCTTTGAATAAATGCTAGATGGTCTTGAGCGATTGACGTACGAAGTCACGTATGCTTCAAGATGGGATCCGATACGTTTGATAATAAAAGTTAGAGATGTTTCAAGGAAACTTAAAGTTGTGGATATAAGTTTTTGGCCAAAGCAGTCGATATCTTAGAGATATCAAATCCACAAGATAAATTTTAAAGATATGTCGAGTATAAGAATTTGACCTTACCATGATCATGAAAGTACCTACAAGCACTAGCGACAAACAATCTCTATACCCAAGAGGGGGGTGAATTGGGTTATCGCTATAAATGCGGAATTATAAAATCTTTGCCGATTTTAAGCTCTTATTACCAAGTGGGAGTTTTAGGCAATTTTCTCTATTCCAATTAATAGCCTATATGCAAGTTTCTAATCAATATTATAAATGTAATCAAACTTGCAAATAAGTAAAAGTTAAGGGAAAGAGAAATACGACACCGCAATTTATAGTGGTTCAGCCAAACGTGCCAACGTCCACTCCCCCAAGCCTCGCTTGAAGATTTCCACTAGAATCGAGTTTTCCGTGGTTCACTCCTAACCAAGAGTTTTCCGCCAAGGCGCACTCCGAACCTTTTACAAGATTGAGTTTTCTACGTAGGTGCACTCACAACCTTTACAAATTACCCAAACGATGGGATTTCACAAATCACAAGTGTTTTGGATAAAGAAGAATTGAAACACACTTGGGCACTCACAAATAATAAGAAGATTGTGTGAGAGCAAACTCAAGTGTTTCTAAGCTCACTAAATGTATGGAATGGGTGTGTGTGAGCTTGGATGAGTGTTTATGAATATGAAGGTGTATGACACTCTTTGTTTGCCTTAGAGAATGTGTATGAAGGTTTTCTATATCTTTTTTTTTTTTATGCAAATGAGTTGAGGTTCTATTTATAATAAAATACAAAGTATTCCCCAACTTATAGCGAAACCGGCGAGCAAACCGGAGAGGAAACGGCATGCCGGTCTAGGGTTTCAATATCTCCCAACGGCTATATAACGTTCGAAAAACTAGCCGTTAGACCGGCGAGCACACCGGTATGGAAACCGGCGAGGACCAGCCCGGTTCCAGAGAGCAGGATTTTCTTGCCAATACCGGCATGAAGACCGGCGAGGTAACTGGCACGGTATGGGCCGGTTCCAGTGGGCATGCAAAACAGGGGAAGGCCGGTTTAATGACCGGTAAGGTCCATGCCGGTTCCAGAGAGCTTCCCTAAATACTAAAATGCAGATTTGAAGGTTTTAATGCATTTTGTACATGCCCCTAATGCATCTAAGTGAATGTGCATGATCCCTATAAGCTTAGGCACTTGAATATTACATCTCACATTACAAATTAAATCCTAAGCTAAGACGTTGCAATATAATCTTCATTTTGCCGCAAGTCTTCACATTCTCGCTCTTCACCCCATATGCTTCGACACTTTTTGTATTGCTTCGTGTTTGCACGTCGAAGTCGTCACTTGCATTGACGTCATCAAAATCCAATTAAGCGACCAAGTCGCCAACAATCTCCCATTTTTTGATGATGGCAACCCCTTAAAACTTGTTGAAACTTGTGAGCTTCTTGGAGTCCAAATTTGAAAATTTTGCTCCCCCTCAACATAAGCTCCCCCTCAATGTGTGATTGTCTTCAAAAATAGCTCTATAACAACTTGACAAACACATTAGTACATTTACTCCCCCTTAAACTATGGGTGAGGGTAAAAATAGTTTTAATCTCATTTTTAATGATTTCTCCCCCTTTGACATTATCAAAAAGTGGAGAAGCAAAATTTTAAATCTAAAATGAGATACCAATAGATGTGTGCAAAAAAAAGATACCAAAATAAAAAATATGCACATGTTGGCATTTCTCCCTTTTTGCCATAAGATGTAAAAATCATGTATAATGCAATTTTCAAAAGATTATGTACTATGATACCAATTAACAATTTATATCACTGAATTCATTTGAATATCATAACATTTTAAGCATTTTCTCCCTAATTGTGATACCAAAATAAAATAAGTCATTATATATCATGATACCAATTAAAATCAATGACTTCAATCCATTTTAATGATTGTCTTCTTATGAATATCTTACCAATTACTTAAACAATCAAAATTCATGCTTTTCATGATTATTCAATTATGTTACATGGCAAATTCATTTATAATGCAAAATTAATCAAATGATCACATATATGAAATTTGACTCAATGAATTCAATGTGATACCAATTGAAATAGAATAGGGGTTTAAATATATGATTAAGGCACTTAGTGATATCAAATGGAAATTGATACCAATAGAAGTTTGAATACTTGCCTAATCATTTTGTATGCTTCAAAACATTTATATCAATTTGAAATATGCATACATACATAATTTTGAGGAAACGATACCAATGTTTCCGTGAATACGGATTTTACCTTTACCGTTGCGATTCCTCATCTTTTTGAGCCTTTGGGATCAATTTTGCAATTCTCTTTAAAGATCCATTCCCAAAGCTCCCCCTACAAGTTTATCAATTACACTTTGGTACCCAAACTTTCTTGGGTCCATTGGGGTTAATTTTGATTCCTTGAGGAATCCATGCATTCTTCATCACACCCTTGTTTATGCATTCAAAAATTTTATGTCAATTTTCATTGCAAGCATGACATGTGACATTTTCATTTATAACATTCTTAGCATGAGAATCAGAAGCCTTAACAAAATAATTTCTCAAAACTTTTCTTTAATATAAGGCCTATATCCTAATCCTTCTCTTTTAAATACACATTTTTGGGATCCAATAAGCATATTAAAATTTTTATGTCCCAATGTGAATTTGCTAAGTATGTTTTGCAAATCTACAATTTTAGTATTTAATAAGACATTTTCATTCAATATAGATTCGCAATCGCATGTCTTAGAGCTAGATGGCATATTTGATATGGCATTTTAAAGTTCTAGCTTTTTAATCTTTAAACATGCATTTTCATCATTCAAGCATGCAATTTCTTTTTCATGTTTAGCCTTTAAGCATATCACATCATTATCTAAAACATGAATTTTATCCATACTAGTTGCATGTTCAATTTTAAGTGTAGCATGCTCATTTTTGACCAATTTTAATTTCTTTTTAAGCATATCACATAATTCTTTTAAACCATTAAAAGCATCAAGTAATTCAGAATTGTGTACCTCTTCTTCTTCGCTTTCTTCTTCAATTTCAAAGCGGATATCCTCATCCGTGATAGCCATGAATGCTATTGATTTATCGTTGACTTCTACTTCTTCCTCCTCGGATGAGCTTGAATCGCTATCACTCCAAGTTGAAGTGGCTTTCATTGCCTTTTTCTTCGATTTTCCTTTCATTTTCCTCAATGGGCAATCGGTAGCTATGTGACCCGGTTTGTTGCATTCATAACACACAATTTTCTTATTCTTCCGCGGCCATTTTTCTTATTTAGCCTTAGATTTTCCCTTGAGTTTTGCGGATTTGAGAAGCTCTTTTACTTTATTTGTGATGCTTGCCAATTCATCATCACTATCATCTTCTTCACTTGAGCTTGACTCATCTCTTTTTCTTGCTTTTAAGGCCAAGGACTTTCTTGTCCTTTTCTCATCTTCCTCCTTTTTATCCATTTTGATCTCCATTTCATACTCAAGCAATTTGCCGACCAAATCATTCATCTTCAAAGTGTTTATGTCGTTTGGTTTTTTAATGGAGGAGGTGTAGCTTCTAAACTCTTCCGGGAGAGATCTTAAAATTTTCTTCACTTGATCTGATGTCCCGATGACTTTTCCTAATGCTCCCAAATGATTGATGATGACCGTAAACCTAGAAATCATGCGATCAATTTCTTCCCCGGATTCCATCTTGAAATTGTCCAATTCGCACATGAACCGGTTGATCTTTGATTCCTTCACTTGACTTGTGCCCTCATTGACCATTTCCAAAGACTTCCATAAATCATATGCATTTCCACATTCCGGAAGCTTGCTAACTTGATCCCGATCAATGGCACATAGGAGTTGGTTGAGTGCCTTAGCATTTTGTGAGGCTAGTTTCACATCCTCACTATCCCATTCTAAACTCGGTTTTGGAATATCAACCTCGTTGCTATCCTTCTTTGTTGGCTCTTTTGCACCTCGTGTGATAACCAAATAGGATGGCGGATCATTGGCTAGGAGATAAGTCAACATTCTTGACTTTCAATAGTTGTAGTCGGTTCCGGTGTAAAACGGAGGTCTAGTTGTTGAGTATCCCACGGCAAAATTTGAAGAGTGGCTTGTAGATCCCATAATCTATTCTCGGACGGTTAAGTCTTTCTTGAGAATACCTCGCTCTGATACCAACTGAAAGTACCTACAAGCACTAGCGACAAACAATCTCTATACCCAAGAGGGGGGTGAATTGGGTTATCGCTATAAATGTGGAATTATAAAATTTAAGCTCTTATTACCAAGTGGGAGTTTTAGGCAATTTTCTCTATTCTAATTAATAGCCTATATGCAAGTTTCTAATCAATATTATAAATGTAATCAAACTTGCAAATAAGTAAAAGTTAAGGGAAAGAGAAATACGACACCGTAATTTATAGTGGTTCGGCCAAACGTGCCTACGTCCACTCCCCCAAGCCTCGCTTGAAGATTTCCACTAGAATCGAGTTTTCCGTGGTTCACTCGTAACCAAGAGTTTTCCGCCAAGGCGCACTCCGAACCTTTTACAAGATTGAGTTTTCTATGTAGGTGCACTCACAACCTTTACAAATTACCCAAACGATGGGATTTCACAAATCACAAGTGTTTTTGATAAAGAAGAATTGAAACACACTTGGCCACTCACAAATAATAAGAAGATTGTGTGAGAGCAAACTCAAGTGTTTCTAAGCTCACTAAATGTATGGAAGGGGTGTGTGTGAGCTTGGATGAGTGTTTATGAATATGAAGGTGTATGACACTCTTTGTTTGCCTTAGAGAATGTGTATAAAGGTTTTCTAGATCTCTTTTTTTTATGCAAATGAATTGAGGTTCTATTTATAATAAAATGCAAAGTATTCCCCAACTTATAGCGAAACCGGCGAGGAAACCGGCATGCCGGTCTAGGGTTTCAATATCTCCCAACGGCTATATAACGTTCGAAAAACTAGCCGTTAGACCGGCGAGCACACCGGTATGGAAACCGGCGAGGACCAGCCCGGTTCCAGAGAGCAGGATTTTCTTGCCAATACCGGCATGAAGACCGGCGAGGTAACCGGCACTGTATGGCCTGGTTCCAGTGGGCATGCAAAACAGGGGAAGGCCGATTTAATGACCGGTAAGGGACCGATAAGGTCCATGCCGGTTCCAGAGACCTTCCTTAAATATTAAAATGCAGATTTGAAGGTTTTAATGCATTTTGTACATGCCCCTAATGCATCTAAGTGAATGTGCATGATCCCTATGAGCTTAGGCACTTGAATATTACATCTCACATTACAAATTAAATCCTAAGCTAAGACGTTTGCAATATAATCTTCATTTTGCCGCAAGTCTTCACATTCTCGCTCTTCACCCCATATGCTTCGACACTTTTTGTATTGCTTCGTGTTTGCACGTCGAAGTCGTCACTTGCGTTGACGTCATCAAAATCCAATTAAGCGACCAAGTCGCCAACAATATCACAGACTCGATAAGAAACATAAATATTAGAAGGAATGAGATGACATGCTCGAAGTGTATTCTAACAGGTTTATATATTTTCCCACTTTATTCATCAACTAGGGACCATAGCTTACTGCTAGGCGATTATCCATGGTATGTGGAATATTATAGAGATGAAATACTAAAGAGTTAATATATTCCACTGCTACTTGATAATGAACCTAGGACAGTTGCACAATACAATTCTTGTCTATGTTACAAATTCGAGAATGTTTATTAAAAGTTAATAAATGATTATTTTGGCGTTTCTTAATTGGATTAGGATATTTGATATATTTCGAAAATATTAATTTGATTAATAAATTCGAAATATAAAATTCAATTTAATTGTTTAAATAAATATTTGATATTTATATTAAATAAATCAAATGTAATTTCAATTAATTGTTAATTAAAATTGAGTAAGTTAAATTAATTAATTAATAGTTAATTAATTATTATGACAAAATAATATTTAATCTATTGGGCTTTAATTTAGTGGGCTAGCACCCAAATTAATTAAAGTATGATTAAATAGGGAAGTCTTTATTTAATTAGGATTTCTAAATTTGATTAAGTATCCTAATTATTTCGGAAAGAATCTTTAAGAGACCAAATTTGATTTGGAGAGATTTTATTGTCTTTTTTTATTGGAATATAATTAAAACAAATCCTATGGTTATATATATATATGCTTGCATCTACTATGTTGTTTGTGGAATTTTTTTTTCCTGTATATTGCTCTCATATGATGCTGCCTATTTATTCGTTAGTTTCTTTCTGCAGATAAAGTGAAGTGATTTCAGCAATTGATTCAAAAAAGGTTGATTCAGCAATGATTCAAGAGTCATGGTTTTTAAACCTGGTGTTGACATTGCAGCTTATGCGGAGAGCAACTACTGTGTTTATGCCATCACAAGCGTGTGAAAAAGACTAATCAATTTTTTAGTGTGGATATAGAATGTACTTAAATATAAGACCAAACAGTTAGTTTTATTTTGAATTATAATTAGTTGATTATTTGTTTGTTTTGATATTAGAACCGAAGAATATATTTTGCTTGTAAATACAGATATTCTATTTACATATATTAATGTATATGATCATTAAATTAATGTATCAAAATTTGTGTTGTAAAATTTTACAATATAAAATATCATATGGTGTATTGAAATTTAGAAATTATTCATTTATTACATTTTTAAATAAAATGACTTTTAGTGGGGAAAATTTCGCCACTAAAAGTATTTCCATTCGCCACTAAATGTCTACTTTAGTGGCGAAATTAATTTCGCCACTAAAGGTCTTACTTTTAGTGGCGAAATTTTACCTTTAGTGGCGAAATAGATTTCGCCACTAAAAGTAAGACTTTTAGTGGCGAAAATTAATTTCGCCACTAATACCTTTTGTGTCGCATTTTCAGTGGCGAACCAGTGGCGAAATAAAATTTCGCCACTAAAACTTTTAGTGGCGAATTTTGGGCTTTTATGGCGAAATTTTCGCCACTAAAAGTCAGTTTCTTGTAGTGATCCTAGAAATAAAAAGCATTTTCTTTGTTCTCAAAAATGGGAACGATTTGTTCGTAGAGGAGTGCTAGTGTGCAGCCTAGAGGAGCAACGCTTGGTACACTACTACAAGGGAAAAATCATGGAGGATATTCAAAAGACTCAAGAAAATTAATAAGTACATCAAGGTATGTTTATTATTAGTAAATATTATTTATATTGATAAATAAAATTTATTACATGCAAGTTTAAATTAATATTGATCAGTTTAATAGTATATTGTTTACATCAACAATGGTATAACCACTTTCTTTAAAGTGGTTTTGGAAGAAAATTTTCAATTCCAATCACATGAATGCTTCCGAGCTAACCCGAAAACCTTACAGTGATAACAGTAGCTTTGAGGTTATGCCGTTTTGATGAAAATAAATTAAAGTATGTATATGGGATCTTAATGAGAGCTGTTTGGTTAGGCTATTATTTTATGTTGATAAAATCGTTATTTTGGGCTGAATGTTTTTGTGGAGACACTAGACATATGGTATAACGACTCGGTAAAATATAAACGCAATCGGAATTCGGAAAGGTCGTCTGCTACGCGAAATAATCTGATGGACAGAACCTGAAAATTCAGGTTGGTAGACTCTGCAAGACCGATTCGTAAAATTCTGAAAGTTTTAAGGATTTATTGTATAAACCTAAAACAATCAGAGGTGAAAATTATAATTTTTTGAAATTATAAATATTTTACAAAATTCCAGAATTAAAATTTGAGTAAGATTAGAATTTCATTTTCCAATAAAATTGTTTTTGGAAAGAATTCTAATAGAAATTGAGTTGTTGCTAGTTTTGAACTAAATAACTTCTTAGGAAGTTAAACCCAAATAAAATTTTAATTTGATTAAAATTAAATCACCACAAGAATCCTAATACAACTTTGATTATATCTCTTAATTATTTAATATGATTAAAACATTAATTGATAATCAAAAGTATAATCTTTTAAAAGTTTCAAGATTAGTAATAGAATTATCAAGCAAGAAAGAAACCTAAGACCTTCCTCGAACAAAGAGGTACTAAAGAGAACTCCGTCACTAAGGCGATAAGAGCCTAAGAAAGTAGGAGTTAAGTGTCACACCGGACCCCCTCATCTTCTGGGAGTTTTTTATAGTTACTGAATTGTGAAGGATTGTCTTAAACGAAATGGAATAGTCTTATTAAAGTGTTAATAAAAGATTAGGATCCTCCTAGTTTAGAGCTAAATAAAAGTTATGTGGTAAATGTGCTTGTGCATGATGAAAGTATAATACAAAAACATCAAAACGCACTAAAATAAAAGACCTAAATCATATAAGATATGAATAATTAAATAATCCCCAAGATTGAATATTAAACATTTACCTTCCAACACAATCAAATAGCCCACTAAATATATTTTGATAATCCCAAAACCCATTAGGTGAGAGATCCTTATATGTTTAAGTACTATTTGACTTGTTCGTATATGTAGCCTAATTATTGCAAACCCAAAAGCATTAAGTGATGGCCAATCATGTGTGTTACGTGACGAAAGGTGTTGGGTCTAGCTTAACTAGTGAAGATGTCAAAACCATTAAGTGAGACATGTTCGCTAGAGGTGGTAAAGGTCGAACCTTGTATAGAGATACAAACAAAATGAGTTTTGACTCATTGGAAATGAAGTGCCAAAACCCATTAGGTGAGGCATGGCATTAACAATGAGAACTCGACGTCCCACTAGATATATATCTAATAATATTTATGTTTTCCGCATAGGGAAGTGGAATTCGATTAAAATTAGTGGGAGCAACATTATTTAAAAGACCTTAAATTTCTGTTAAATACTTATTACAAAATAATTAACAAACTTGTGTTTTCAACAGAGTACGTGATAAAAAATGAATCCACTAGCATCAATACTTGACAAAGATAAACTCACTGGTCCCAATTTCCTAGATTGGCATCGTAAGCTCAAGATTGTCTTGGATTACAATGTCTCTATTATGTTCTCGATATGATAGATCATGATCCTATTAATGATGATATTCCTGCTGAAGAGTTCGCTGCTTATTATAAGTGGAAAGATGTTGAGCTTAAGGTAAGAAGCTACATCAAAGCCTCTATGAGCTCAACCCTACAATAGCAATATGAGAAGGTGGACTCTTCGGTGGAAATCATGGAATACCTACAAGATTTGTATGGTGAAAGTAGTGAAACTGCTAGATACGATGTTGTAACCAAAAGTTATTCAAGATAAAGATGAAGGATGTGACTCCAGTCTCCGATCATGTGCTCCAAATGATCAATTTGATTGATCAAATGGGATACATTTGATCTAGGACTAACCGTTCAAGGTTAATGTGGATTTGATCCTATAGTCATTGACTCCCGCCTTCAAGGGCTTCATTTCAAATTTCAATAAGAACAAGTTGATTAGATCAACTAAGTCACTTAGAGAGCTTCATGGCTCATTAAAGACTTATGAAAAAAAAATTGAAAAATCTTGAAGGTTGAGGGAAATGATAAAGGGGTCGTTCTTGTTGTCTTTGGTTCTTAAAATGGTAATAAGAAAGGAAAGGGCAAGAAACAAGCCTCAAAGAAATCTAAGCCCACTGGAGGCATATCGAAACAATGAAGGGAAATAATGCCCAAGATGAGTGTTTCTATTGCAAGAAAAATGGACACTGGAAGAAGAATTGTCATCAGTACCTTGCGAGCTTAAAGAAGCAAAAAGAAGGTACGTCCTCTGTAACATCCCCGATCCGGGAGATGCTACCTGCGGGGATAGACCGTACTATCCCCATAAGCCTCTGACTTCTGATAATTGTTATTCTTATCTCACATATATACATACTCATGTATGGGACCATAGCCCAATTCATCGACCATGTATGCATAATACTCTTAATACTAATACTCTCTGTAAATACACATTTCAACACTGACAATAACTTCAACAATGAAATATACATGTGACCATAACTATATAATATATATGTTACAAGACATTCTCTAACTCTGACTGAACTGGACTGAATTCTGACTCGATCTGGTGGACCAAATTCTCTAGTGACTGCTATCAGTATCCATCCTCTCAAGCTTGTCCTCCGGGAATACCTGTAAAATAATAAAACTGGGAGTGTGGGGTTAGACCGTTGTATGATCTAAGTGAGTGGACGAAAACTAAAATACTATTATGAAAATATTTGGTTCTAAAACCAAAATTCAAGAATAGCTTTATATGAAAACTCTTTCCCTGTCTGAAAACTCTGGACTCCTTTATGAAAATCTCGTCTGTAAAACTTATCTTTTTCTGAAAGTCTTTTATAAAAATGCCATTTCCGAAAATTTTCCTTTCTAGATACCTTTTATGAAGTCTCTATCTGAAAAACCTTTTCTGAAATCCGGTCTCTGAAAACTATTTCTGAAATATGGTGTTTGTCTCTGAAAAACCTGACGTATGGGGGTGTTACGTATCGCCGTCCCCCCATACGCCTAACTAGAGCTATAAGTGCAAATCCATGACTTTGGGGCGTTACGTATCGCCGTCCCCCAAAGCATGACACTTCTGTAATGTTACGCGTCGTCGTCCCCCAAGCTACTGAACTAGAACTGGGGGTGCGGATCTATGCTACCTTCCAAGCTCTGAAACTAGGATCTATGGGCATCTGTCATCCCTAGTCCTGAACTAGGATATGGGGCGTTACGTATCGCCGTCCCCCCAGTCCTCTACATGTGCACATGTCATTTGTCAATTCCATGTCTGTAATAAGTTACATACTGAGGTGGGTTTTTCCCTCATGCCTTGAAAACATAAAACTCATGATTTTAAAACGTTTCTATCTCAAGCATAACTTAAAACATAAAATTTCATGTAATAACTGTAATAAAAATTATCTAACGGCTTAAAGCGTAAAAATAAGTCTGATATGAAAAATAACAAAATGAAAGTCAAGTAAAAAGGAAAGTGTCCACTCACTGGTTTAGAATCCGATTGGCACTCATTACTCTCCTGAAGGAAATTATGATTCTTGTGATGATTACATTTGATAAACTAGATTAGAAATGGACTAAGAAACGTACTACGGGATTAGGCTAAATTTACTTATTTAAGTGGTTTCTAACACACCGATAGGTATCATACTTATATCAAGATGTAATATATGTATATGAGCTATACGAGACCCTTAGGGTGGTCTCTAACATACTAGGGTGAAACCGGACTGGTTTAAAACTGATTTGGGATGGTTTTGAGTCACTCGTCGCGATGCAAAGCCTTGCGCGTCGCGACACACAACATTCTAGAAACATCCTGCCATTTATCCAGTGCGTGTCAAAACACAACCCTCTGTGCGACGCGACGCGAACTAGTTTTTCAGGATTTTAAGCTTGCTTCTTCAAGTTTTCCTTACCCAAATGCATCACTAATACACAACCCATCATATTGCCTTTCTTTCACATACACTAAGCCCATATCTCATCATCAATCAACTTTCAATCTATTCATTTTTCTTTCTTTAACCCAATACTCAAGATTCTCAAATTTTGGATATTTCATCATACCATACCATTTTTTGTTTACTAAACACTGAAAATCATCTCTTAGCTTGCCAATTTCTCTTCTCTTTCTTCTTCTCTCATTCACGTTTTCTTCTTTATTTTATTTTCTAATTTGTGAAATGGTGAATAGTGTTCCCCTTATATACTAAGGGTTACTTGAAATTTGGACTAATGAAGAAAAATATAGAAAAAGTTGTGAAGATTTGAGATTCTTCTAGTTAAGTCCGAAGTTACTATTCATCCGAATTTTTGTTCTGTATTTTGACCAGTTTCTGGTCCAAATTTGGAAAACTATTCAACGTGGAAGTTGTAGATCTTGATCTTAGCTTTTCGTTGATATAAAATTTATAAAAATCAGTGTTCGTATGAAAACGTTATGACCCAAAAGGTTATGGGCTATCCGTAGTGGAACATTATATATTTTTGTATTGGAATTTCGAGGAATTCACCTATCGTCCCCAAAGTCATCTCACGAGGGTATATGTTTCCAAACATGATTTATATTATGTGACACTCGTCCCACAGTGTAACAGTAGTTGAAATTCCCGGTTGTTATAAATTATCCCCCCTTAAATAGGATTTGTCCTTGAATCATTTTTAAACTTGGGATCTTACCATAGATCACATGATTCATGGGTTCCTTATAAACCACCAGCTTTAACTGATTATATACCCATCACCTTTGTTTCATTCATTGCACTTCCCGATGATTTTTCGTGTGCTATCACTACACCACAGGACAATGTGATGATCATTCTGAACCTATGATGCCATGACTTGGAAGTCGTAACTAGGGCTGTACACTAATTTGTCTGTGTGAACTCTTACTTTGTTGTAACTATTCTATATCACCGGGGATTCTATTTAACCTAACAACGAAGGTCTTTGCTCGGCTGATCATTTACCAATTGACTAGTAAGCATATGATATTCTCAATCTTTCTTAATATCTAACTCATGCATCGTACCTCTTGTCATACTTGGTTAAAATGCTTCATAGTTCGTGGCTTCAGTGAATATCCCTTAAGTTCTTTACTGAGAGGTACTACCTCATTCTCGTTTCATAAGATCTTCGCTGAGTATCCTTGACTACCCCATTTATGGACCTTTAACTGTGCTCAACATTCATTGTCTCTAAGGAAATCCATTTCTCTAGATCTTTAATTATGCTAAACAATTATTCGACTCGATCGGTTTCCTCTTAGCTAGTACCTTTGGCTCTGACTAGAAACACTGGTGTCTCCACGGTTAGGCTTCCCATGTTCCCTTTCCGGAATCAATAAGTTTACAGGAGTGATCCTTGTCACTATTAACAATGCTTGTACTCGATACTTTTTTTGCTCCACTTGTTCAACTTGATCTTAATATTCTTTCTCATATCTTAGCTACTTAACTCTCTATATCCTCCTTGCCAAGCTTCAACTGCTTATGAGCTTCTCTCTTCAAGTTCCAATATCTCTGCTTATCTATGGGGACTTATGGCTTCCTAGCTTACTGATATTGTCTACCTATGACGCTTGTAATTAAGATGTTGCTTCTGGGTGGTTTTCCTAGTGGTCCTCCTCAATTGGTTAAATATTCAGGCTTAATTTCATGCACCTTGATGCTTAAAACGCATTCCTTAATATTAAGTCGACGCTGGCGATTTAATCCTGGCTAAAGTTCATACTCTTTTTGTGCTTTGCTTTTATTGTTACTATAAATTTAATTATTGTTCCTTCACACCAACTCATTTTTCATACCTAGTTGCATGCTAGGATACCTCATCTTTATTGTTTCCCATATTGTAGTAAACTTATTTTCTCGGTTCTGTATTGTATTACACTTTTGCCAATGCTTACTTAGTATTCTCTCATACTGTCGTTGCACTTTGACAGTTTCACTTCCAAACCTTTTGCTTGCTGATCTTTCATCTTTTCTCTTTCTCTATTCTGTACCTAAAACTTCTGTGGTCTATATCTCTATCTTTTTATCTGAGGGATATCCTCTTCCTTTACATATCCACAGTTACGTCTAACACTGGTTTCTTGTATCTCAGTCATTGGTTGACTACTACTTTGTCTCTGTACCGCTCCATCTGAACCACTTCTTTCCTAACTCTTTTACTCAGAGATGTCACTCACTTTTATTCTGGTCTTAAACTACGTCTAAAGATCTTATATTCTGGTCTTCTCTCACTATACTTTCACTTAACCTGAAATTATTATAAGGCAATCCTTTAAGGTCTATAACTGCTACTGTTGTCTAACGATGATTGAGATGGTGGGAGCTTATCCTGAGGCCTTTCTGATTATGGTGATCTAGTTGCACATACTACTTATTTATGAGCCTAAGACTCTCGTGTGTGTGTGTGTGTAATATATATATATATATATATATATATATATATATAATATATATATATATATATATATATATATATATATTTATCTGATGTCTTTCCCCACACTAGGGCATTACTGCTAAAAACTATCTGGCTTGCCTTCTCCAACTTTACTTCTGATCATTTTCAACTATTGAACACACTACCTCTTCAGCGACATTCCTTTGAAGCCATGCTCACTAAAAACCTTCTCGTGTTGCCTCTGCACTCCTTCCTATTTAGTCTCTATTGTTAAACCTTCTGAATTCGTTACTTTCTCTCTCTGAGTGCCACTATACTCTATTTGTTATTCCTCCTTAAGAAGCTTACTCTGCTGCATAGGTTTCTTTCTCATCTCAGTTCCTTGAACTCCTCACATCTTTACTCTCCTGAAAACTCTATCAACTTCGATTACTTAAGACATCTTCTACTGAATCTTTTGGTTTAGGCGCCACTCTTATCTAGTTCTTCTTTCTCAATACAATGAGACTCTTATTAGTCATTTACTATACTTCTGAGAGCCGCTCTCTCTGTTTACTTCGCTCATTTGAGACTTTACTCCCTCAAGAGATTCCAGTTAGACGATGACTTCTAGATTTGACTTGACTTACTGTGACTTCAAACTATTCTATCTTATATAGAATTTTGCCATCTCGTGATTTTCATCTATGTTTTGTTGGATTTATTGCTTCAACTATCTAGGAGCCTCATAATCTGTCTATTCTGTCAAATACTATTTTTACTTGATCTTCCTCTTACTGGGTTCTAAGTTGGGGATGGATACATGCTCACATGTCTGGTTAGGTGTCTAAATACTTACTAACGTCGGGGGCTATTGAAAGGAAAAATTTATATTCATACTGCTGGAAACTGAATTGACTAATCCATGCCTTAGGGTTCCTTATTTTACAAATCACTCCGAGGTCTTCACTTACATTATTGTCTCCAAGCTACATTACCTATGTCATTATACGTACTAAATTCTCTTTATCACTTTATGTTTCCTGCTTACTGTTTTCATATCATATTTCATTGTCATACGCCATGTTACTGAGGCTAATAGTGGTTCGTTCTTCTGACTACTTCATAGATCTCTACTCTCTGCTCTTGCTATAAATCACAGCCATGACACTCTGTTTTACTGTCCATACTGGTACTTTTGTCACTTCTAAATATCTCCAATCTCACAGGTCTATTCTTTTATACTTCCACGATTTTCTGCTGGCTTTGGGCTATTCTGTAGGTTCTACTAAGTTTGATCTATTTTGTGGACTTCTACTAGTACTGCAAGCCTTGTGTTGACTTGTCTAGATCTTTGGGCTATACCAGGTTCTCTTCTTTACATCCTCAAAAACTTCCTTAATCCTTTTCTGGGTGATCTACCTTCCAAGGTCTTCATTTCTTAAGATGAACTCTCATCGGGCATCTTACGATTGCCTTTATCTTAAGCTGAGAAAGGATGAGGCAAACCTTTACATTTCAATAGTTATTTGTATCCTTGTTCTAGTACTCTGGGTCATAGTAGAGTCTATTTCTCATGCAAGGTGGGTATGAAATAGGCTTTGTTAGGACAACTTTCTTAACTAGTATCACTAAGTGATTGTAGACTAGATAGCTCAGGGTCTTGTCTCCATTGGATTGCTTGGGATAAGGTAACTAATCATTTTCTGTTTATGACCTTTATGTGCCTGCTTGTGGACCTGGGTCTGGGTTTTGGGATCTGGAGTTCTCTACGTCCTTTTCGGCATATCTGTCTATTGGAACTCTTCAGACTAATCTTGGTTTCTTACTTCTGTTATCTTTCTGGATTTTCCTCGTTACTCGGGTATTCTCAGAACCTCACTGTCTTATTCCGTCTCTTTACTTTTCTTTATCTCATGCTGCTTACATATCTATGCATCTTTCACTGCTTTCGTATAGTTTTCATTTCCCACTCCCTAGAGTAACTTTTATTAGATCTTTACTATTTAGTTTCATAGCTTGTTCTGAACTTCTGGTGATAAGCCATGATAACTACAGGAGAATTCTCAACTTGGATCTAGAGTATAGTTGTTCTCGTAAGGAATACTATTCGAATAGTCTAGAAAAGACTACTAACCTGTCTATGGATCTTGAGGACATACTCGAGGATCAGATACTGGAGAGGTAGTGCCTCGTATACGGGTATCCCAGACATACTGCGTATACAAGACCGCAACACTCTACCCACTGCAGTTACTGACTCCCTAGACCATGCTTTGATACCATCTTTATAACATCCCCGATATAGGAGATGCTACTGGCATGGGATAGACCGTACTATCCCCATAAGTCTCTGACTTCAGATAACTGATATTCTTATCTCACATATATATATACTAATGTATGAGACCATAGCCCAATTCATCCACCATTTATGCATAATACTCTGAATACTAATACCCTGTGTAAATACACATTTCAACACTGACAATAACTTCAACAATGCAATATACATGTGACCATAACTATATAATATATATGTTACAAGACATTCTCTGACTCTGACTGAACTGGACTGAATTCTGACTCGATCTGGTGGACCAAACTCTCTAGTGACTGCTATCAGTATCCATCCTCTCGAGCTTGTCCTCCGGGAATACCTGTAAAATAATAAAACTGGGAGTGTGGGGTTAGACCGTTGTATGATCTAAGTGAGTGGACGAAAACTAAAATACTATTATGAAAATATT
>SKCR01045949.1:0-62644 GCA_019454045.1 Zanthoxylum bungeanum
AATTGGATATCGTCTTTATGGTCGATTGGAATTAATTATAAATCTGACTTAATCAGGATACCGCCTATATGGTCGGTTGGTAATGTCATGCAAAGTTTATATATTATAATAAGGGAGATATCTAAATTAGAAGTAATAAAAGTGGATCCTCTAACCCCCATCATTTTCTTTATTGTTTTAATTACCTTTTTAATTTCCAAGCTTTACTTTATGTCATTTTCTTTATTTATGTCTTTACTAGTCCTAGATATGTGTTGTAACTAAATACCATATCTGGGGTTGTGATGAATTCCAATATCACCGGTTTATAAGGGGTTATTTTACGACTTGGGTAATATAAAGGTTTATTTATTAAGTCTTAAATTTAATGCTTATTTTTAACTGGCCATTAATAAGATTGATCAAGTAAACTTAAAATAAACTTGACGAAGGAATTTTAGGTTTCATCCTTAAACTCAATAGCTCACGATCTCACCTCGGGGCATGGTGACCTTTAGGTAGATTTCCTTACAGGATAGACATATACCTGTCGGGTGGGGGTAGCCACAATTGGAACTTAATCTTAATGAATTCATGTAACTTGGTTAACATAGACATATGATTAATTGAGTTATTTGGGTGTTTGCATCTGACCATCGACATGGGCTTTTGTATACTTTCGTGTTCCAGGTTAATAAACCGATATATTGCATAAACATGTGATAATCACTTCATCTTTAAAAGATATTGGAATGATTCACAACCCTAGATAGTTTTATAATATTGAATTTACCTTTAATTTATACTTGCACTATTTTATTTACTTGTCTTTAGTTTAAAATCACCATCCAATCAAACAACCAATCTATTAGATACTTGTAAACATTTAGCTTCAGAAATTGATAGCCTAGGTATTAAGTCCTCATGGGATCGATACATTTTATACTACTTGAACGATAAGTTCACTTGCATTACGTGAGTGATTTCACCAATCAACAACCTTTTATATCATTAGGTATAAAAATTGTGCTCACTTGGTCGATCAAACCCTTGAGTAGAGAGACCTAGTTGTGGGAAACCCTTCTTCGATAAGAGTCTAAGCCATACCCTTATAAGCCTATATAAAAAACACATAGTTGTTATCATATGACAGTCTCCCTTATGCTTGTGTTTGAGCCCCCAATCATTTGAAGTTGTTTGAACATTTTGCCATGAGATGTAAAACTTCTTGGGCATTTTCAACTAAGACAAGTTTTGCATTTC
Source organism: Zanthoxylum bungeanum (assembly GCA_019454045.1). Taxonomy (NCBI): domain Eukaryota; kingdom Viridiplantae; phylum Streptophyta; class Magnoliopsida; order Sapindales; family Rutaceae; genus Zanthoxylum; species Zanthoxylum bungeanum. The sequence continues at coordinate 1,243 of SKCR01045949.1, forward strand.
ATGATGATTAGGCTAACGACTTTGCTGCTGGGCCTAAAATATTTAGTTAAAATCCAAGTGTACCAAACATGAGTCTGATACTCGTACTGGCTTTCATTTAGGAAGGTATGCCTTGTTTTGGCCCGTTTGGATATCTCTAAATATTTCTAAGCATATCTCCAAAATAACTGTGATTACTAAAGGTCCAATTTTCACTTTAGACAATGGAACGATCCCTATATTTTATTTAGTCATTATGTAAATAAGCAGTCTTTGTCTTTTAATGATGGAACAAAACCAAAATAGCAAAGGTTTACCTTTAGCATAAGAGAGAATCAGTTTATGTACCCCCATTGGGCATAAACTAAGGCAAACCTACGTAAATATGGATTTACCATGTGTGTGGGAGGAATAAGGTTGGAATGGCATATGCTGATGTTTGAGCACACCATGCATTTCATGTATCTCATGCATTGAATGAATACACGCATCATGTTAACACTTTGTGATGCAGCCATCATAGCGGTACGCATAGCCCGATGATGAGTCTTTTATGAGAACACTCTTGAAAATTTAGGAAAGTTGTAGCCGGAATTATCCTACAAACCCGGTCGGATTTCATCTCTATCCGACTAGACTTCACCATCACATCCGACCAGACATTCTATAAGTCAGGCCGGATATGCGGGTTTCCATAATTACAAAATGAAGTGATCTCCATTTTCCTTCTTAACCAATGGCCATAAAACAATTAACTTCCATTACAATTACTTTATTTTTCCTTCATTTTCCATTCCCATTACTTTCCTCATTAGAAGAGATCCTTTCATTATTAACTACAATCGTGGTATTATAAAAGGAAGCTTACATTCAATGGATGAGATCGTTTTATGAAGAAGCAGATTTTAGGGGGGACTTTTGACGGCATTGGAGACTTTCTCTTTCTTTGGAATGTTCAAACAAAACACCAAAAACATATAACCTACATATAACCTGTTTCTCAACTCCAGCAAGAGATCTAGCAACTAACCTAGGCTTTCAGAGGCATGCTCAAAGCCAACAATACAAAAGTTAAAAACTTGAGGGCACCATAATCTCCATCATGTTGCTTTTCCTCTTTTGATCTGATGTCATATATCTGACCGGACATCATGTATGTCCGACCGAACATACATCTGTCATAAATTAATTTTGATCGTATTAAATGTCTACATCCAGCCACGTACTTGTTTTCCTATGGTATACAAGATGGAAACCCGTATGTAAATTTCATATCCAATTTCGAATGGATTGTAATGTGGTCTGTACTTGGGATACAATTTCATATACCACTTGGAAAAGGTCACACATCTCATTTACTGTTTTTTCATTATTGTTATCATGTGATTATTCTGTTTGATTCATCATTGTCTTACCATAACCATTATGCATGATTATGCACCTTATGAATAGTGGTTTCAAGCATGTCATGATATATCTATGTTATTTTTTGCATGATTCTATCTTCTGGGCATTCTGGTTTACACAGTGAATCCACCGGATATTGAATGATAATATATATTCGATCAGATCCCAGATATGTCTGACCGGGTGTGTTTTATTCGTTATCTATTATGTTATTATTGCTTTCGTGAATGTCTGGCTATTGCAATGAAATAATATAAACTACTTTATTTGATTTATACATTATAAGATATGCGGATCCTCTTATAAAATTTGGTATTGTACTAGTATCAGTAAGAAACCATTCCGAGCCTAAATGGATTTAAGGTCAGACCTTGTGAGGGTAGAAATCTGCTGGCACTCTCTCAGAGCTCATACATTGACAAAGTGTTGAAAATATTCAACATGGATTATTCCAAGAGGGGGCTACTTTCGGTGTCACGTGGCGTCTATCTATCAAATGATATGTGTCCTAAAACTCAAGATAAGAGAGATATAATAATTTGGATCCCTTATGCTTCAGCAGTCGGATTGATCATGTACGCTATGATATGTATGCGACCTGATGTCTCATATGCTTTGAGTAAGTGCAGTCGCTATCAGGCCGATCCAGGTGATGGTCACTGGACTGCTGTATAGTGTAGCCTTAAATCATTCTCAGTGTCTCATAATGGGTGGCGACTCCATTATTCTCCGGTTATCTGCACTCTCTACGAGCTATCAGCTCAAGAGTATCGTGGTCGCCGATGTCATAGACATAGCGGGAAATCCTACTTTACTCCTACAGATGGCGACTCCACTAGGGATAGAGAATCAGCCCTAAAATAATGCCTTATAGTATCTTTGGCAAAACTGAGATGAACCATGTCTTCATTATTTTTGCATACCCTTAAACCACGATGACATTACATATCTCGAAATCACTTTCACTCAAGGCAGTGGATCACTATGTGATGATACCCATTTCTCATTGGTACGTACCCTCGAGGTATAAAAAGGCGCTTTCATTGTTCGTTCGAACCCTTGGGTGGGGAGACCTTATTCTTAACAACATTCGCTGATGAGAGCCTAAGCCTAACTCAAAAGTATGCCCACATGTGAACCTATAGTTGTTTGCCCTTATGAACAAACCTCATTATGCTTGTGTTTGGGCCCCCAATTATTTGAAGTAGCTTGATCATTTTCCCATGGGATGTAAAACTTGTTGGGCCTTTACAATTGGGACAAGTTTGCATTCTCATGATAATTGGGCCGAATGCTTCAGAATGATAATGGGACACCATGTATGACAACCTCGTTGGGCCTAAAGTGTTTAGTTACAATCTAAATGTGCTAAGACATGAGTCCAATGCTCGCACTAACTTTTATTCAGAAAATGTATGTCAAATCTTGGCCCATTTGGACATTCCTAAATATTTTCTGGCACATCCCCAATAACCATGACTAGTAAGGGTTTAATTTGTCGCTTCTAGAAAATGGCACGATCTCCATGTTAGGCCTAGTCATTAATGTAAATGAGTGACTTTTCTCTTTCAACGATGGAATGGAATCGAGGTAGTTTAGTTTTACCTTTAGCATATGAGAGAATGAATTTGTATACCCCATGTTGGTGCATAAGCTAAGCCAAACCTAGGGCATCTATGGACTTACCACTTGTGTGGGAGAGATAAGGTTGGAAAGATGTATGTTGCGTGAACTAAGCTTGCATTTCATTAATCTCATGCATATATGCATCATACTAACACTTTGTGAATAAAGCCATCACAGTGGAGCATTAGGTTAGGGAGGAAGGAAGACTAGTAAAGAAGCCGATCACAAACATCACGTGAATAACCAACAATGAAAGTTTTCGAATGGACCAACTTGAAAACACCGTAAATAATTTAGCAAAACACTTGTAGACCATGATCAATGCCATGGAAAATTAGGTAGTAACCTAGACACCAAGGGCCGAGACTACTGAAAAGAAGCACGATGAGCAAAAAATAAGACAATTAAAGAGAATCCCACAGTAGATGATGAAGTGGACATGGCAGAATATGCCGTTGGAAAAATAACCAAGACCTAAACCGAGACCAAGCTACAAAAGTTAAAAGAACAAATGGAGTCAGTGACCCAAAAGATGAAAGGTAAACAAGAAGAACTCATAGATTATGGTGCAATGGCTTTTGAAGAAAAACCCACTGCCGAGTTTAAGATGTTTGATATGACTAAGTTCGATGGGAGTAGAGACCCCAAAGTACACCTTCACCAATATGTGTCCATGATGAATGCTACTGGCTTGTCCGAACGCCAATTTCTAAAGATGTTTGGTATATCGCTCAAAGGAGTACCAATGGTATAGTACCACGATCTAGAAAAAAAGTAAATAATGATTATAGAGACTTGGCCGAAGCTTTCCTTAGTAAGTACATCATAGACATAGAGATAAATGTGTCACTTCGTGACTTGGAGAACATCAAATGAAAGGCAGATGAGAGCTTCAAGGAGTATATGGATCGCTGGAGAAGCCAGCTTTGGAAGATGCACACATGTCCCTGAGAAAAAGATTAAATCAAGGTCACCAAGCCTTCCATCTACAATAAGTTGAGGAGGATGATTTCCGTGATCTTCGACTTTGGATATCTAAAAGAGACTGTCTTGGACTTGGAAGAAGAATAGGTGAAAAGCAAAAGCTCCATAGCCAAAGACAATATAAGAAGAACAATGGAGAAGGCTCAGGGCATCAGAGGTGAATGCCGTCCAAAAATAACACTTCTCCAAAATGGGAAAACCATTAGATCAAGTACTTGAAAAAATAACAAGGCATAGTCTTTTGAATCTATTAGACCCACAACAGAAATCGATGACTAAATACGATAATCCAGCCAACTATTACGCATTCCACCAGTTCCTTGGTCACGAGACTGAAAGGTGTGCTCGCCTGAAACATGAGATAAAAGACTTGATTGACGCTAGTAAGATACCTAGTCCCGAGGGGTATCACCCATAAACACGTTTATTTCATTTGCATCTTTCCTTTATTGTCATATAATGACTTTTTTTTTATATTTTATAAATCTGATGTTGCAAAATTCTCTGTCTCCTTTTGTGAAACCACTAGCAGAATGTTATCCAAAAATTGCGCACTAAACTTGCACATAGAAATGAAAAATATTTAGAAAGAATTTATGTCGGCACAACTTGTAGAGATGGTCAAAACACTTGACGTTCATTTGACCATTTTCCAAAATTAAGACTAAGATGACACTAGGTTAAGGAGATGATGCAAATAAAAAATGTGTGAAAAAAGAAGAAAGAGAAAAAATGTGAAAAGAAAGGAAAAAAAAAAGAAAAAAATAAAAATTTGAATCCCACAAAAGAATCTACTCTGCTGTCTATATTGTTTAGTAATCAGGATTATTGTGAACCCCACGAATACTTTGGCATCAAACGACAAATCAGATAACGAGTATGCAAAGTAACTTGAGTTGGTGAATTTGTTGAGTAACCAGAGGCTTGCATCACAAATGTGTAGTCTTTACGTCAAAGGGAAATTTGACGACTTAAGGAAGCTGATGATAACCCTTACATAAAAAATAATTGAAAAATCATGTTGATCCTTAACTAGGTGTTAGATTACATTGACCAAGGAAAAAATGAAAAGTGAACTAAAGTATCATCACTAATCTACACTTAGCGGCATCATAAATCGATTCAGGTTGCGTTCAATTCTTTATAAAAAAATCTCTCACACACACACGGGGAAGCATTCGAAAGGTGAAACCTTATTTGAAAATGAAAATTTGAAATTAGATAATGCTCATGCCTTGGAAAGAGATAGAATTTCAAAATTATTTTTTTGAAAAAATGTAAAGAGTCATTACATGATGAAAGGAATTTGGATAGCAAAATTGATGATTTGGGGGAACCCCGAGGGACAGCCTGAGTAGAAAATGAAATGAGGTTTAATAGTACCTCTACAGAATAAGACATTGTGACCTCCTACAGGCCAAGGAATGTGCAATTACCTAGAGATCATTTGCATATATACATACATGCATACGTACATATAACATTTATTTTGCAGGAAATGTGGACAAAGCAAGCCTCTAAGAAACGGAACAAGAACACTCAGTTGAAGTCAAAAGTTGAAGCCTCCAAGACACGGAGCACTCGACAGTCAGAAGGGCAACACATGAGGGCGATGCCTACCTGAACATAGTAAATAGGGGCGAGACCCACTGTAGACCTTGTATTTTTATGCATAGCCCAATTATGAGTCTCTTACGGGGACACCCTCCAAAAATTGGGAAATTGTAAGAATAAATGCTAGAAAGGAAAGAAACTCCAGGGAATATAGCCAAAAGCCATCCGAACATCACCTATGTTCGGCCTACATTCTGTTTAGCCAGTAAATTCAGCCGTATATACACTAAGAAATCCTAAATCCGACTGGACAAGGACAACTATCACTAAATGCCCAGATTTTCAGTTACCAATGACATGAGATCTGATCATGGCCGGCTGAACATGGAATTCAACTTATATATCTGGTCGGACATGTGTTAATTGGTCAACGCACGTGCAAAATCCCAGAAACTGAAGTAATTGATGAACAATGGCTGGCCGAATATACATTTCAAATTATAAATCCGACCGGACGTATGTCAAACTTTACACTCTTCTATAACGCCAAGTAGAGATAGAGTGTAGGGAGAGATTTTTTCTCCCTTCTATTTCCAAATCCCTCCATACCATTATAAAAAGAAGCCATTCTTACCCAAAAAAAAGGATGGAAAAATCAAACAGAGAAGCGTACCCTAAAGAGAATCCCATAAAACAGTGAGCTTGAAAGAGAAAGAGAGAGAAGCAACACCAACATTTAGAGTGTCCCACTTCCTGGTACGAATCCAGCAACGATCCGACCATCAAATGGGTCTTCAAAGCCGAGATATACAGTAAATGGTACGACCTAAGGGCATATTTTTTAATTTCTCTGCGCTATGGTTTTATATTTTTGACACAATATCTCCGGCTGGACGTCCATCACGTCCGGATGGACATACGCACACACGGGGAAAAATATCCATATATCCAGCCGACTCACTGCTTTCTGTATTTTGTATGTTTAGCTATTCGATTTATGATTTTTTTTATCATTAATCTATGCATCTTTAATGGTTTTATTCTGTTGTTGATGATATACATGTGTTTACATTTATATTTAAATGATATTATTATGGATGTTCTGCCTTTGTATGATTTGCGAATAAAGTCCGGCCTGACTTATCCTACGTCTGGCCAAATATAATTTATATTCGACCATATAATCTAGTGGTATATATGATGGAAACATCAACGTAAGTTCCATAGCTGATTCTGAATGGACGGTAATATGGTTCACACTCAGGATATAATGCCACGTACCACTAGAGATGACCATTTTATTATAAATATATCTACAAATGCATGTATGTCATATTTGTTATTTTGTATGAGTGTTTCTACGGACCACATGGTACATCCGGCCGGACTTCTAGTTAGTCGGCCGAACATAATGATTAAATTATATAACCAACTGAATTTAGGACATATCCTGCCAAGCCAATGTGATGCTTTCCCAGATGCATATTATTACTATTTTATAAAAGTTGTAATAACTTATGGTATTTGCTTTATTTATTGTCTTTATTTATCATGTTTGTGCACTTGCATGCCTTTAAATCGCTTTTGTGTGATATTGCATTATAAGATATGGGGATATCTATTTTATACGTAAATATTATACTGGCATAAGTAAAGGACCATTTCGAACCCATACGGGTTTAAGGTCGAGCCTTATGAGGGGTGTAGTGCAACCTTAAATCATTTTTGATTTTTCATATCGGGTGACGACTCCATTATTCTTTGATTAACCTCCATGTGGGGCTATCTGTACTCTCTACGGGCTGTGAGCCTAACATTATCGTGGTCTTCGATGTCATAGGCATAACGGTAAACCCTGCTTCGCTCCTATTGATGGTGACTCCATTGGGGATAGAGAATCAACCCCAAAAAATATCTTGTAGTACTTATGGCAAGATTGAGGAGAACCATGACTTTATCTTTTTGCATACCTTTTTTTTTAACGCCGATGGCCTCATATATCGAGAAATTACTTTAACTTAAGGTGATGGATTGGTATGTGGTGATAACCATCACTTATTGGCATGTACCGTTGGGTATTATGGTGTGTTCACTTGGTCGATTGAACTCTTCAGTGGAGAGATCTAGTTGTTGGCAATTCTTTGTATCTTTGGATATAAAAAAATTACATTCACTTGTTCGATTGAACCATTGAGTAGGGAGATCTAGTTGTGGGCATCCCTTTCGCCATTAAGAGCTTAAGCCATACCCTTATAAGCCCACATAAAAAGCTATATGTGTTATCCTATAGGAGCCTCCCTTATGCTTGTGATTGGGCCCCCAACCATTTGAAGTCATTTTCCATGAGGTGTAAAACTTGTTGGGCCTTTTCAACTGGGACAAGTTCACATCTCATGATAGTTACGACAAATGCTTCAGAATGTCAACGGGCCACCATGTATGTAAACCTTGTTGGCCAAAAATGTTTAGTTAAAATCCAAAATGCCAAGACATGAGTCTGATACTATCTTTGGCTTTCATCCAATAAAGTACGCCATGTCTTAGCCATAAGGGTGTTCATAGGGTTGGGTTGACCAGCGACCGAACCCGACTCGATCAGGTTTACAAATTTTTAAACATAATTTCTGGTGAAATTGAACCGACCCGAAATATCGGGTCGGGTCACGGGTTCAGGTCAAAAAAATCTGGTGTGACCTGACCCGACTCGATTTACATACTATATAAAAAAAAAAATTAGGGCACACAGTCACGCACTTTTTTTCCCAATTTCTTTTATCTCCTCTGTTTTTCTCCCAATTTCTCTTTGTCTTTCTCCCAATTTTTCTCTCCACTATGACTTCTTATCATTCTCAAGCTGAAGCTCAATCCTCAAGCCTCACTCAAGGTATTATTATTATATAATTTTTTTTTTCTGATTTTCCTCTCTCACTTGAATGAAATGTCAGACAAATTTCATTGTGCATGCTAGAGGCTTGAATGATTCATATGGGTCCAATTATCATTATTGTTTTGTATAGAGAATGAACAAATTCAAATACAGGAAAATAATTAAATGCAATTTTATTTTTCATTTTTGATTTATTCATTTTGAATAAATTTAGAATGAATAAACCAAAATGCAGCCATGACTTTGCATGGCTGCATTTTGTTTGACTTATCCAGTCATTTCTTTTGTTTAATTACTTAATTCAAAGATCATTTATTTATTATTGTTGTAAAGTATTAGCGTTGTTAAGAGCAAAATTTTGGTATATTTTTTGTATTATTGAATATCATGCCCGAACACACAACCAATTATTGGGTGCTGTAGCTTTCTACTTTTGTGAAGTTATCTCTATTCATTGATGAAAATTTGTCAAATGTATGACATGTTACAATTTAATGTACTTGTTGAACCTGCTGGAATAATAAACTTGGTTGAAAATAATACAGATTAAGTTGATCTTCATTTGCTATAAAAGTGTTACCAGTATATTAATTAATTGGGGGCTGGTTTGTACATGCTAATTAAAAAAAATCTTGATAGTTATTTTAAACATGGAAGAAAACCTAATTTTAAACCTAATTCTGGCAAGTTGCATCATGTAACCTAATTTGATAAGGATCATGTGTGTCTGAGTTGTTGAGGGGTTAACATTGATAATTTATCCAGTTGTAATATTGTAGGGTGAATGGAAGCATTAAAAGACCTAATGATTGATGAGGTTGAGAATTATTCAAGTGGGGAAGAGAATAATAAAGCTACAGACATAAATCTTTCGACAACTCCTACCCCAACGCCTACTCAAAGTAAGTCTCATTTGCCTAGAAAAGGAAAATTTACTAAGAAGGTGAAGTCTAAACCGCAATGTACTAATAATTCTGATTATTCTGTTTGGGATCATTTTGAGAAGATTGTTGTTGATGGTGCTCAAAAAGCTAAGTGTAATTATTATAGAGATGAGTATATGACAGATTCTCATTTCCATGGTACTAAAAATTTACGTACCCATATAGATGTGAGGTGTAAGAAATACCCTTATAGAGTTGTTGACCCTAAACAACAAACATTGAAATATAAGAAAATACAAGATGGTAGAGGGGTAGGTAACTTAAAATCAGTTCATTTTACTATTGAAGAAGTAAAGGTTATGCTTGCTAGAATGGTAATAGTTGATGAGTTGGCATTTAAAATGGTGGAAGGGGAAGGATTTAGGAATTATTCTCAATATTTGAATCCCCAAATGATAATTCCATCTCGTATAACTGTTGCGAGGGATTGTTTGAAAATATATCAAAATGAAAAGATGAAATTGAAATCTCTAATGAATTCTCAACGTGTATGTCTAACCACAGATACTTGGACTTTAATTCAAAATTTAAATTATATGTGTCTCACAACCCACTGGATTGATGATGATTGAAAGTTTCAAAAGAAAATTTTAAACTTTTTTCAAGTTCCTAATTACACGGGGGAGATGATTGGTAAATTTATTGAAGCATGCATGTTAAATTGTGGAATTAATAAAATTTTCACTATCACTATTGATAATGCTAGTTCTAATGATGGTGTAATAAGGTATATAACACGGAGAACTAAAGAATGGCCTTCCACTATTTTAGGCCATAAATTTCTTCACATGAGCTGTTGTGCACAAATTGTTAACCTTATTGTAAAAGACGGCTTGCGAGACAATAATGAAGTGATTGAGAAATAAGAAATGCGGTTAAATATGTGAGATCGTCCCCCGCTAGGAAAGTTGAGTTTTAAGAGTAATGTTGAGCGGGAGAAAATCGAGTGTAAAAGTCTTTTATGTCTTGATGTGGAGACTAGGTGGAATTCTACCTACTTGATGTTGGAGACAACGGAGATTTTTTAGAAAGCCTTTTATAGGTTAGAAGATGATGATCCCATATTTAGATTGTACTTTGATGGGGTTAAAATTAAAGGGCCTCCTAGGTCGGATGCTTGGAGTCGATATAAATGCCTAAAGAAGTTTTTGCAAGTATTTTATGATGTTACTGTTTCATTTCTGGGTTCTTTGCATGTGACTTCAAATAATATTTTACATGAATTTGTAAGGATTCAAACCATATTACTTCAATATGCCAAAAGTGGTGATTTGATGTTAGAAAGAATGGCCATTGATATGACAAAAAATTTGGCAAATATTAGGAGAATCCTACAAAAGTGAATTGGGTGTTATTTGTTGGTATTATTCTTGATCCAAGGTGTAAGATGAAATATGTCAAGTTCTTCCTCTCTCAAATTTATGATGTTTCTAAAGCTTTTGATGTTGAGACTCGGGTACGAGATGCCTTGAATAATTTGTATAAATACTTTGAGGATGAGTCTTCAGTGGGATCCTTTAGTGGGGTGAGTGTGCCAACTGCCAATGATATTATTTCGGAGGATAATCCTAGTTTTATTGTTGGAAAAGCTCGAAAATTTCTTAATTTTCAATTCAAAAAAGTATTTGTTGGATGATCAAAGTATGGAGACTCAATGTGACTTGATTAGATATTTGTCAGATGGGTGTGAAGAAGATTCATAAACTTTTGATTTGTTGAATTGGTGGAAAGTGAATTCTTCCAAATATCCAACTTTATCTAAGATAGCAAGCACTATTTTGGCTATTCCGATCTCTACAGTGGCTTCTGAGTCTGTTTTTAGCAAGGTGATGGGGTAATTGATCCATTTAGAAGTTCATTGGCTCCTGCGACGGTGGAAGCTTTAATTGTGCTCAAAATTGGTTGCGATCTATGCCGACTCAAACTACCGTGGATGATGTGGAGAAATTTGAGGAATTTACTTAGGTATTGTTATTCTTAAATTTATTGAAATTATTGAAGACTTACTTGGGTATTGTTATGTTATTATTGTAGAATATGGATTATAATTATTTGGGTTGTTTCTTTATTTCATTATTATGTTATTATTGTAGAATTATCGGGATCAAGTTCTACTTATACGATTGAGCCTAACTTGTTTAATGATGATATGGACAATGATATTGATTCTGCTGACGAATTCATATAAGTTTCTCTTACTTTTTATTTCTCCGCATCTTATTTCTAATTTCTATATTGAAAATGAAATTTAATTCATTTAATTCAAGTGTGTTTATAATTTCATATAATTGATGAGTAATAATAATATTATTTGAAATTATAGATTTGGCAGTTTTGTTGGATTTTTGTAAGTTGAAGTGTTTGCTTTAGAAATCATTGCGTCTTATGTAGACTTTATTGGAAATTTGGAAGTTGAAGTCTGGAAATTTAGAAATTTGGAATTTGAAGTGCACTGTAAGTTGAAGTGCTTGCTTTAGAATTTATTGCGTCTTATGCAGACTTTGTAAGTTGAAGTAATATTATTTAGACTTTTTAGTTCATAGTTTGGTCTTTGGTGTTTGCTTTAGAAGTTGAAGTGTCGAACTAAAAGTTGGAACTTTTATTCACTGAATGACTGAATTTGAGGCATGTATTTGTATTTTGTAGTTTTTTTCATTGAACTTTTATTGTACAAAGTACAAACTACAAACAGATTTCCAGATTTACAAACAATCAAACACAGTACAAAAACAGGAAAAAAAAATGCAATGAAATTGATGAGAAAAACTAAAAAAGAAAGAAAAAACTAATTTCCAAATTACAAAAGTTGAGAATCGAACCTGTGACCACTTGGAAATTAATCAAATACTTTTCCATTTCAGTTACACACTTACATTGTCAAATTCATATCATTAAAACTATATATATTATATTTACTACATATTATGTTGACCCGACCCGTAGTGACCCGACTTGCGCGGGTCACCCTCTCAAACTTCAGGTTTTGGATTTTCCGACCCGATCGGGTTTAAAAAACCAAAAAAAAACCCGACCTGACCCGACATGTGAACACCCATACTTAGCCCATTTGGATATTCCTAAAAATCTTAAGCCCATCCTCAAATAACCATGATTACTGAAGGTCCAATTCGCCATTTCTAGACAATGGCATGATCCCAATATTAGGTTTCGTCATTTCTTATAAATGGGTGGGCTTTGCCTTTTGACAATCCAACGGAACTAAGGTAGCTAAGGTTTATCTTTTTTAGCATAGGAGAGAACAAGCTTAAGTACCCTCTGATGGTGCATAAGCTAAGCTAAACCTAAGACAAAAATGGACTTACCACATGTGGGGGGGAAATAAGGTTGGAATGATATATGTTGATTGAACATGCATTACATACATATCATGCATTGAATGCATACATGCATCACACTGATCCCTTTTTTGAAGCCATCATAGCGGCATAGTGCATTAGAAAACAAAGTAGACTCGTAAAGAAATAAGTAGCAAAGATAAACAACGACAACACCCGCAGTGATAGTGCATGTATTGACCAATTGGAAGCCAACATAAACAAGGTGATAGAAAAACTGCAGACCTTGACCAATGTTATTGCCAACCTGACAGCAATCCAAACGGCGGGGGACAAGACCAGTGAGAGGAGACAATAGGGGCCTGAAAATTAGATGGCTGAGAGATATTTGTGTTAGACAATGATGACATGGCTGACTATGCCGTGGGGTAGAAACACAGATCCTAAACCGATGCTGAGCTCCAGAGGCTTAAGGAACAAATGAAAACAGTGGCCTAAAAGATGAGGGGCAGGAATGAGGACCTCTGGGACTATGATGCAGTAACATTTAAGGAGTAACTACCATCTCAATTCATGATACCCGAAAAGACTAAGTTTAGCGGGAAAAGAGACTCTAAGGCTCATCTTCGTCAATATGTTTCATTCATTAGTTCGACGGGCTTCTTCAAAAACAAGTACAAAATATATTTTGCATGTCACTGGAATGAACGCCAGTGGAGTAGTACCATGGCATAGATAAGAGTGAAAAGGCCGACTGGAGGGCTCTGACAAAGGAATTTTTGAAATAATACGTCATAGACATGGAGATAGATGTATCGCTCTGTGACCTAGAAAATACAAGACAGAAGCCGGAGGAGAGCTTTAAAAAATACATTGATCGCTGGAGCAGCCAGCTAGTAAAGATTATATCATAGCCCCTAGAGAATGACCATATTAAGATGATCATTAATGGTATCAGGCCCTCTATCTATCATAAGTTTTGGAGGATGACCTCCACAACATCTGACTTCCGGAAGTTGGAGGAGACTTTCATGGATTTGGAAGAAGAATAAACGGAGAGCAAAAAACTTTATGGCCAATGATAGTATAAGAATAATAATGGGTGAGTCTTAGGAAATGGGGCATTAAAGGAGAACGTTGTTCAGAAAGTGACACTTCTCCAACTTGGGAAGACCAATGCCAAGATTTTGAAAAATTTGGATAAACAATTCATGTTGAAGGCGCTAGAGCCAAAGCTTATGCCAGACCCTCTGCCAAGCAAGCTTGATCTAAATTTATACTGCCATTTCCACCAGTTCCTCGGGCAAGAGACAGACATATGAGCCCGTCTCAAGCATGAAATCCAGAACCTGATCGACACTAGCAGAATACCAGATCGTAAGGGAACCTCGACCATGCACAGACTGGGATCCGAGTCCTCGTATTTGCGTTCTCGCTCTTTCTCTTCATCATGATTGGCTCTTTTAAATAAATTTGGCTTTGCAAAATATTCTATCTCTTAACAAAAGAATAAACGCATCTAAATTCTAAAATTAATTTATAAACTTTTGGAATCATTAGCAGAATATTATCCATAAATACGCACTAAAACTTACACTTGTAGAAGTGGTCAAAAGCACATAAAACTTGCTATCCACAAATGCTAGCCAACTTGTAGAAGTGGTCAAAAACACAAAACATCCATTTGACTCTTTTCCAAAGCTAAGGATGAGATGACACTAGGTTAAGGAGATGACACGCAAAAAACAAAGAGGTTGAATCCCATAAAAACCTACTTCGTTGTTTGAATTGTTTAGTAACCGGAAGTAATGTGAACCCCATGAATATTTTCGTGTCAAATGACAACTCAAGTATTAAGTATGCAAAGCAACTTGATTTGGTGAAATTATTAAGTAACTATGGACTTGCATCATAAATGTGCAATCTTTGCATCAAAAGACAATTTAATGACTTAAGGAAGCCAGAGATGAACCCTACATAAAACAAACATTTGAGAAAATCTGAAAATTTGTTGATCCTTAACTACGTGTTAGATTACCTTGACCAATGAAAAGATGAAAAATGAGATAAAGTGCTAGTACTAGTTTACAATCATTGCCACCATAAATCGATCTGAGTTGTGCATAATTCTTTGTGAAAAAATTACTCTCAAATGAAGATTCATTCGAAAGGTGAAACCTTAGTTGAGAATTGGATTTGGAATTTGGACAATGCTCATACTTTGAAAATGAATTTCAAATAAATTTTTTGAAAGCATATGAAGAATCATTACATGATTAAAAAAAATCTGGATAGCAAATTCAGTGATTTTGAAATCCTAAGGGATAGCAGAAAATGAAATAAGGTCTGACCGATGTGATCCAAAATGAGCTCTGTTTGTTGGGCCAAGTTAACTTGAAGTTGTGGCTGATTGCATGGTTTGGTCAGATTGATGTACTTGGGTAATTTTGATGGATTTGGAATATTCCTTGGGTTCAAGAGTTTGGGCCATGCGTGAGACTTTATATGAATGGTTTATTATGTCTAAGTCAAGAATGTAATGGGTATTAGACGTGTATGGGTTGGCTTAATTGATTTTGGGTTTAATTTTCGAATGGTGCATTAGTAATGGCGGAGTTTGCGCAATCTTAATATTTTGGTCATAACTTTCTCACCCGTTATCCAATTTTGGTGATTCAAGTTGAATTCGAAAAAGAACTCAAGGATCTACAACTTTATAGTTTATGTAAAAGTTCAATTTGGAAACCTTCTTGGTCAAAATGCGGATGCAAATAACCCTACAATTTTTATGGTTTATATTTTTTGAGGTTATGTTATGTTTAAGTGTTGGGCTGAACTTTAATTGAATTAGAAAACTCGTGCATGAAATTTTAAAGGATTTCATCTGTTATTAGGTTTATTTTACTATGGCTTTATTATGTTGGGTAGAATTATGGTTAGCCACTTATTTAAAATAACATTATTCATTGTAACAAAACAACCTATCTTTTATTAAAAATCAATATTTTCTTGAGTCTTGAGTAACTCTCAACTTGTTCTCATTGACTTTGGCTTATCAAAGGCTTGCCACCCTTTGTGGCGCCCCCTTAACACTCTAGGTTTATGTTGCTTGTTATTCAGAGGTTTAGAGTTTTGATTTCGTACTACCTTGGCTTTCTTGGGAACGATCTCAATCTTGTGTGTGTTTACATGGCTTGTTCCAAGCAGGTTCTCATCAATTGGTATCAGTGACAAAGGTTCCAAGGTCAAATTTTATCTTTTCATTTTCTTTGTGTTTCGTTAATAAAAAAACAAAAAACAAATAATAATTTCATTTTTTTGTTTCCATTTAATTTTGCTTCTTATTTTTGTCTTGTCATGTTTCCATCGATTTTTGCATCTTGTGTTTCATTCTTGCCCTGTTTCAATTCAGTCATTGTCTTTATTTTGTATCTTTGTATAATTTCCTTGTATTCTTGAGTTATTAGAGTCAAAAAAAATCCAAACAAAAAAAAAATCAGTTTTATCATCCAGAAGTTTCCAATTGTGCACCAAACGTTAAACAGCCGTATCTTTTAATCCAGAAAGAGTTACGAGACCCATAATATATTGATTTATAATTAGTCGAGGAGACGAATTCGATAGTGGTATTTTTTAGTTAGTCTCTTTAAATGCTTTTCGCATTCTTAGTGATTTTTTGAGTCTTTAATAATTATTGGTGTCTTTCAAGTAAGAGGTTAATTTATATACATAATCTGATGGACAAAAGGGTATTTATCTTTCGCACGAGATGCCTTATCAATAATAAAATATGTAGTATGATTATTAATAAAGGGAGTCAAATAAATATAACTAGCACTACCCTTGTGGAAAAATTGGGATTACCATTTCTACCTCTTGATAGACCTTATAAGTGGATGGGTGATTTTGGAGAGTTCAAGGTTGATAAGCAGGTTGTGGTATGATGAGGGGAAAATATATCAATATTTACCACCCCTTTTACTTAATATTTTGTATGGTTTCTCGAGTTTTATGAATGTTTTGATGCGTTTTAGTTTATTTTACAGATAAAATAAAATTGGGACTCAATGAAATCAATCAGGAAGAAATATGGAACAAATAAGGGTAAAAACTAGACATGACATTTGGATTTTGGAGGTTGGAAACATGAAATGGCATTCTAACGAAGTAGAATTTCGATAATTTTAGCTTTGTGCAATTTTCGTATTTTAGCCATATCCTTTTACTCCGATATCAGATTGATGTGATTCAAGTTTCAAATGAAAGAAGACTCAAAGATCTACAACTTTGATGTTCATAGGTTTTTCAAATTCTGAAGTTTGCAAGACTAAAATTGATGAAAAAGCCAAAGTGTGGTATGTGTAATTATTAAAGTCATTATCAAAAACAAAAACAAAAATGGAAAATGACAACTTACAATTGTCAAACTTCCACAAAACATGCTTGCATGTTTAGTGGAGGATTTGGTGCCATATTTGGTGGCATGTTTGGTGGAGAAATTGGTGGAGAAATTAGTGGAGAAATTGGTGAAGGTAAAATTTTGCCTATAAATATAGCTTGATTTCATTTGTAAATTTAATATTTTCCTTGAGGTTTCTTTTAAGGAACTTGAGGATTGCATCTTGCGTGTTTATTTTTTATATTTTAATTATATATTTTTATTTTTAGTAAAAATAGTTTGTCTGTTTTTACTTTATTTTATGTTTTGTAGTTAATTTCTGCTGGGAGACAGGTGAAATCTTTAATATGATAATGTAGATTAATCTCACTTAATTTATAATATGGAAGTTGTAATTTAATTTTATGAATTAAAGTTGATACCGCCTTAATGGCTGGTTTTATTTATTTGATATAATATGACACCGCCTACATGGTTGGTCTTTAGGTGACAGATGATTACCGCCCATATGGCTGGTTTATGGACAAATAACATAACACCGCCTTTATGGCTGGTTTGACTTAATTGGGTAACAATGACAATTTCTATATTATAATAAAGTGATATTTCTACATTTGAAATATTAAAGGTGGATCCCTTAACCCCTAATATTTTATTTTTAATCTAGGGAAATGATGAAGCACAATATTCACGAGTTTAATAATAGATTTTCTTTATATATGTGTGATGCTTTAGCTTGTTTATTGAATCTTAACCTTAATGCTTCTTTTTTCCTGATCACCAATAAGATTGACGTAGTAAACTTAAAATGAACTTGGAAAAGAGATTTTAGGTTTCAGCCTTAGATTCAATAGCTCAAGATGTCACCTTAGAGATTTCCTTCCAGGATAGACATATACTTGTCGGGCATTAATGAATTCAGAGTTTCTTGATTAATATAGATATATAGTTAATTGGGTTACTTTGGGTGTTTGCATCTGACCATCGACATAGGATTTTACATATCTTTATGTTCCAGGTTAACAACTGATTTACTACACATGTATAGGAGAATTAATTCATCATTAGAGTAATATTGGGCGGATTTACAACCCTAAATTTTTTCTTTATTATTAATTTCCTTCGTATTTATTTTGTATTTTTATTTTTTTAATTAGTAAACAATCTTCAACCAACGGACAAATATTCCCTCTCAACCTTAATTAGATACTTGTAAATAATTAGCATCAACAATTAATAACATCGTAGAAATTAAGTCCTTGTGGGATCGATATTTTTATACTACTTGAGCGATACATGCACTTGTGTTACATGTGTGATTTCACCCGATCAAGTTTTTAGCGCCATTGCCGGGGACTTATTTTTCTTGCGTTATTAATTTTGAAGCTATTTACTTTACTTGTATCTAATTTTCTTTATTTTTTTATTTTTATCTTATCATTTTTATTTGTTTCTTTTATTTCAGGTGGTTGAAAATGGATCATTATTGGGCGATGGAAGCATTAAGAGCTTTAAGTGGTGATAATACACCCCATATCAGAGAGCAGCAGTCTGATTTTTTTAGGCCTGTTGTCCAGCCTAACCACTATCAGTGGATGTCAAAGAGAAATAACACAACATTTGCTCAACCATTTCAAAGATGTGAGATATGTGATGGTAACCACCCTAGTGATCATTGCACGTACAACTACAATTCAGGATGGCAGAGCTATCAGAAATCTTCATATACAGAATCAGCATATTTCACTGAACCATATTCTCCATCTTATCCATCAACCTATTATTTTCCTTAAGAACCAGAACCATCAAAGGAAGATCAGTTGATTGACATGCTCAAATATTGGCTCAAGAAACAAGATGAAAGGTTGGATGACATGCAAGCTGAATTTGATGCAATCTATCAGAGTCAAGCGGCAACCGCAGCAACTATACAGAGAATGATAGATCAAGTGAGACAATTAATTGAGAACCAGAACTACATACCTCACAAAGCATTTTCAGATAACACTGAAGCAGCCTTCGAGTTTCATGATGACACCTTACCAGGGGAGGAGGCTAAGGTAGAGGTATTGGAGCCCAAACATGCAGAGTCTCAATTTGATCTAGAACATTCATTGGTCGCTGAATGCAACCACGGGGAGGAACATGAAGAAGTGTCGCCAATACCATCCATACCAACAAATGAGGATGAAATCGTACAGACAGACATATCTCTGCATCCTCAGAATGATACTTATGGAGCATATATTACGCAGATGTCGGATGAAGAGATGAACAAGGAAATGCTAAAATACATTTATGTAGAAGTGGTGGAACAAGATGCAGAACAGGAACAATAGCAAGTGTGGGAGAATAATGAAAAACTCGTGACACCAGAGATAACATCACAGCAATGGGGAGTACACATCAAGGACACCGCCCAAAAGCTTGACAGAATGGTATAACCATTCAAAGTCAAGCACCATACGAGACCTCCTGATTTATTTTCGTTTCTTTCAGGAATCAATGGAGCTACAAAGTTTAAGAAGGTGGCGCGGGCACTAAATCGAACAAAATTTTGGCCACCTCACTTTTGGAAAAGATGCTGGAAAAGCAACGCACATGTGATTGTCCTCACTTGGACATCAAAAACCACGATGAAACCACTTTGATGGATGGACTTCAGTCACGTCTAGCTGAAGACGTAAAATTTAGCGCTCACGGGGAGGCAACCTATGTAATATTTTTTTTTATTTAAATTTCTATTTTCGTATTTTATGTACGCATGTTTGTATGTTATTTTTTATAGAAAAAAAAAAACACAGACAGAGCATTTAAAGCAACACAAACCAATCTAACAATAAAAACAGGAACCATCAAGGAATGGTGTATAACAAATCAAGCAATTTACATGATAGTGTTGTTCCCTTCTTTTTACCTTGTTTTGTATTGCATTGGGGATAATGCTAAATTTAGGTTTGGGGGTAATTATTGCATGTTCCATCCTGTTATTTCCAACATGTTTTGTTTTTTTATGCTTGTTTTTCTAACCAGTTGGTGTCTTCTAAAATTTTCTTCTTCTTTTTAAGACATTGGGGACAATGTTTCAATTAGGTTGAGGGAGGGGATAGTTGACTAGTTTGTTTTTAATTTTTTTGGTTGTGTTTTGAGTTTGTTTTTATTTTTCTTTGTTGTATTTTGTCATTTTTTATAGTTGATCAGTTTGTTTTTAATTTTTTTCTTTTTGATGTCTAGTTTGTTTTTCTTTGTTGTATTTTTATGTTGTGTTTATTTTATTATTATTATTTTCTTAATTTTTTGACTACCCAAGTGAAATTATTGTTTAGAGATAGCTGTATAAGAAGTTCGCGCTCCTGAGACATATCTCAGACTAATTCGTAACAAGTTAATTTTTGTTTATTTCCTTTTGAATTATTTAAATTTTTGAATTCTCCATAATATTGATTAAATTTGATCTTCATATGTTCAGTTGACAGGTATTATCAACATACACGGTAACATATGAACATTGGTTTTAAGTGAAAATTTTGTAATATTCAGTTCTCTAGTTTATTGGAGCCAACACCTAAAGGCGGTGGAATATTTATTTTAAAAAAAAAGATATATAAATAAATAAATACTAACCAAGTTTTACTTAGTAACTGGACGTCTTGCTTAGCAAGCAGTGACTGTTCGCGTCAAATGGTACTACTTGAGTTAGATAATAATTAAGCTTCTACTTGTAACCGGATATCTTGCCTGGCCAGTAGTGATTGTTCGCGTAAAACGGTATAGCTTAACTAGTTTAATAAAGCTTTTACTCAGTAACCGGACATCTTACCTTAGTAAGCAGTGATCGTTCGCGTCAAACGGTAAAGGTAAAAAAAAAAAAAATTCTTATTGTTATAAATAAACTTTAATTGCCAATATGTGTGAACTATAACATAACTTTAGAACAAAAATATTACTCTTTTCAACTACACTTGTGAATATTGTAGGCACAATGAATTGATTAATACCTTGTTAATTGTGTATATGGAGAATGGTAAAAGAATATGAGAATTTACTTATTTGGTAATTTAGAAAGAAATAAAAAAATTACTAACTTGGATAAGAATTTCACTTTTTAGCTGAATTTTTTTATTTGTTTATTTTATTTCTTTTAAATTTTGTGTGATTGTATTTAATTGAAGTTTGTGGGTATCGCCACTGTAAACCCTCACAAGACTTCAACTCGTCCACTAGGGACATATAGGGGTTTAAAGGCTGGTTGCATACGTTAAATACAACCGTGATCCCTACGAAAGTGGTAAAGATTAATTTAGTATTAGTTGATTATTTCAGATTGTTTTGTTTGTTTTGTTCGAGGACTAGTAAAATGTTAGGTTTGGGGGTGTGATGAGTGAAAAATATATCAATATTTACCATCCATTTTACTTAATATTTTGTATGGTTTCTCAAGTTTTATGAACGTTTTGATTTGTTTTAGTTTATTTTACAGATAAAATAAAATCGAGACTCAATGAAATCAATCAAGACGAAATGTGGAAAAAATAAGGGCAAAAACTAGACTTGATATTTAGATTTTGGAGGTTGCAAACTTGAAATGGCGTTCTAACGAAGTACAATTTCGAAAATTTCAGCTTTGCGTAACTTTCGTATTTTGGCCATAACTTTTTACTCCGATATCGGATTGAGGTGATTCAAGATCCAGATGAAAGAAGACTCAAAGATATACAACTTTAATGTTCATAAGATCTTCGAATTCTGAAGTTTGCAAAACCGAAATTGATAACAAAAATCCAAAGTGTGTTATGTTTAATTATTAAAGTCATTATCAAAAACAAAAACAAAAATGGAAAATAATAATTTAAAATTGTCAAACTTACACCAAACATGCTTGCATGTTTGGTGGAGGATTTGGTGCCATGTTTGGTGGAGAAAATGGTGGAGAAATTAGTGGAGAAATTGGTGAAGGTAAAAGTTTACCTATAAATAGAGTTTGATTTCATTTGTAAATTTCGTACTGTCCTTGAGGTTTCTATTAAGAAACTTGAGGATTATATCTTGTGTGTTTATTTTTTGTATTTTAATTATGTATTTTTATTTTTAATAATAATAGTTTGTGTATTTTTATTTTCTTTTATGTTTTGTAGTTAATTTCTCATGGGAGAAGGGTGAAACCTTTAATATGATAAGGTAGATTAATCTCACTTAATTTATAATATGGAAATTGTAATTTAATAATATGGAGTTGATGAGTGGTAATTATATCACTATTTCCCACTCATTTAACCTAATATTTTGAATAGTTTCTTGAGTTTTGTGAATATTTTGATGTGTTTTGTGTTATTTTGTAGATAAATAAAGTTTCAGGACTCTCTGGAGGTGATTTGGGCACAAAACAGTGAAAATTAGACAAAAGGGAATTTTCGAAATTTGGGCGCATCGCGACGCGCAAGCCTATTGTAGGCACTGTATTTTGCATGTAAGTCCCTATGATGAGTCTCATTTGGAGACACTACCTTTTAAGTCACGGAAGTCGCAGGAAACGAATGTCGGAAGGGGAAATTCAGAACGGGTATGTCATTTGATTCATTTCATAAGTTCACTGTTTTCGTTCGTGCTGCATTCGTGACCACGTTCGAACGTCAGGTAGATTACGGGCGTTCGTGTAGCGTTCGAATCGGCGTTCGAACGATGTCGGTATTTCTGGTTTTACTGCTAGCCTCACACCCAAGCCCAATTAGCCCACCAAAGCCCATAAAACATATCCAAATTAATAAAACACATATTTAACACATGGCAAAATTAAATAAAATCTAAAAATCATATACCAAATTAAAATAAATATCAAATAAAGTCATGCCTAATTAAAATCAATCAAGATTATTATATTCCTAACTAAACAAATTTCATGCCTAAAACAAAACAAATTAAATATATGAACTTCCTAATTAAGCATAATCTTGTCTCCAATCAATCTTTGGTTTTCCTTGTTTAACACTAAATCAAATCCTCCTTTAATACACAAATCCCTTCCTTGTCAAGCAAGGATTCACCCATCCCCTTTGCCTATAAGAACAAAGCTATTCCAACCCTTGAACCCCCCAACTCTCACGCATATACAGCAAAGAAAAAAGCCTCTTCATTCATGCCTAATACACTCAAGAAGCAACAAATAATTTTCTTTCCTCATCTTCCCTCCATAACTGAAAATTACAGCCCTATAAACACCTTAGATCACCGAAAAACCACAACCACTAAAACATCCACTGTATTACCAAAAATCACTACCCAAAACATTCGCTGTTTGACCAAAAAACTGCCCCCGAAACACCCCCCTAAACTACCGAAACTCACCCCTAAACAGCAGCCAAAAACGCCAATAAACAGCAGCCCTTTAACCGTAAAAATAGCAGCCCTTTAACCGCAAAAACAATAGCCTAAAACACCAAAAACAGTGACCAAAATACAGTAACAAAACAGCAGCAAAACAGCAGTGAAACTGAGTCAAAACAGTAGCTTGAGCAGCGAAACAGCGAGGAAAGACGCAAACCAGTGAACCAAAAAAAGTTGCAGAGCTTTAACCCTTCTGATCACCGTGAAAAGCGAATCCGAGAGTCGACGAAAAAGGTTAGACCTGAGGGCAATTTTCACATCCATCTATATTCGTATTTTTACTGTTTATTGAATCTTATTCACATGATTATTGTGGAGTGATGCATGTTGTGGCCCTTGAATAGATAGAAACTGCATGTATTGTGAAATGGTGTATGTGTAGCCCTTGAATAAAACGAAAAATGTGTCGCCTCTTGTGGTATATAGGATGGAAACTCGGACATAAATTTCATAGCCGATTTCGAATGAACGGTAGTATGATCTGTACTCGGGATACAACTCCACGTACCACTTGAGCAAACGGCACATATTTCGATTTATTTTGTCTTGTTTATTTATTATCCGTTATTTAATTTATGCATGTTATTTGTTTGTGTAATAATGAGATAAAGCGGATAGGCTTAGTAAGTTGGATTAAAGGTCCTCCATTTCGAGGGGTTAAAATACTTTACAACGATGTTTTGCCGCTCCAGATGATATATATTCGGTTGAATGTAAGATTTGTTCAATCGGGTGTACAAAGTCCGATATTATTGTCTTTACTTTCTATGCATTGTGATGTGATGCGCATGGGCTAACTAGGGTGGATTAAAGGTCCTCTATTCGAGGGAAAATGCCCAAATGCTACCTTTACCACGATATTTTGTCGCGCCGGACGAGTTATGCTCGATTGAATGGGAATGAGTTCAATCGAGCACACGGGGTCCTACATTGTGCATCTGTGTATGCGTTTGTGTCATCTATCATGCATCAGGTCATGTCCCGTTCGAAAGCATTCTCAAACGCTACACGATCGTGAACCTTCTGTTTCCCGTTCGAACGCATTTACAAACGCTACTCGAACGCGCACGTATTTCCTTTGTTTTATCATGCATCAGGTCTGGTCCCGTTCGAACGCGTTCTCAAACGCTATACGAATGTGAACCTTCTGTTTATCATTCGAACGCGTTTAAGAACGCTACTCGAACGCACATGCATTTTGTTTCATCAGGTCTTGTCCCGTTCGAACGCGTTATCAAATGCCATACGAACGAGAACCTTCTGTTTACCGTTCGAACGCGTTTTCGAACGCTACACGAATGCGTATACACTGAACTAAGTCTTTTTCATCACATGTCATGCATAATTGTTTCTTAGGTGATTTCTCTTGTATCATGTAATCAATCATACTATTTGTATTCCTGCATTTATCTATTTGATGTGTTCATGAGATGGTATTCAAACATGATTATGTCGTTAGTATGTTACTTGGTTCTTAAGCATGATTTAGCCTATTTAGTTGTTCCTTTTCAAGCATGATTAGTCAATTATTTTGCGTTTGGAATTTGCATTATGTTTAGGTTGTTCTTTGTTTTCCGCATTATATGATCGAAGTATGTTCATGAGATTGCCGTATGCTATTGCATGTTTGTCGTTATGATAATTACTTTCATGCATGTGAACTTAAAAGTAGAATACTCTTGGAAATATGTTGCGTATATTCGATTAAATTATTGCACAAATCATTTTATTACAAGTGGCATAAGTAAGGGACCATTCCGAACCCAACGGTTTGAGGTCTTCCCTTGCGAGGGGTGAGCGCGGCCTTAAATCATTTTTTCCTAGTTCACACCGGGTGGCGACTCCATTATTCTCCGGTTTAGTCCCCTGCGGACTACTCCGTACTCCCAACTAGGCCGCGAGCCTAGAACAGCATGCGTCGCCCAGTTTCTGTGTCCCACAGTCTCGCAACTCCACTGGGGATAGAGAATTGGCCCCGAAATAATGTCTTGTAGTGATTATGATTTGTGCTTTAATTAACTGTGTTTACCGTGGGTTGAAAGGGGTTTAATCAAAGGCACTTTTTGAGCTAGGTAATGGTTTGGTGTCTTCCTTCATTCACTACCTTTCTATAAGGAAAAGCTGTGAAGGCACCTAGCTAATCATTTACTTGTAGCCTATTGTGATATATTCATCACACTATTATCAATCATGTATACTTGTATATGTAATCATAATATCGTGCACTAGTATTTATAAAAGGTTCTTCCTATGTAAACATACAACTCATACAAACATCAATCATATCTATATAATAAAGGAGAATGGTGTTGGAGGAAAGAGAGTGTATCCAATGGCTCTCTTTATGTGGCTTAATTGACGGCCTAGATCATTTCATTGGTAATTGAAGGAAAGAGAGTGAATTGATTTATGGAAATGGTCAAAAAAATTCAAATTTTCAAATTAAAAAATAGAAAGTTAAAATAAAATCATTTAATTAAAAAATAAAATCATTTAATTTTGTAACATTGTGCCGTAGGCACGGGCAAATATTGTAACACCGTGCCGTAGGCACGGCCAAATACTGTAACACCGTGCCGTAGGCACGGGCATCATTTAATTAAAAAATAAAATCATTTAATTCTGTAACACCGTGCCGTAGGCACGGGCCAAATACTGTAACATCGTGCCGTAGGCACGGGCAAAAACTAGTATACATATAAATATAATAATGCTATCATGCATTAATGTCAACTATATGCAACTAAAATTATTACTAGAATATATTATTTATATGCATAACTTATAAACTATACTCTACTTTAACATGTTATGCTTTTTATAAAATACTTCTGGAAGACCTTTTCTGAAAAAACTCTTTTCTAAAAACTTCTTTCTGAAAACTCTTTGCTGAAAAATCTATTTTACTTTTTCTTTCTGGAAAAGCTTTTTCTCAACTATTTACAAAACTTGTCTGAAATATGATAAACTCAAATCATAATACGGGCATCTTGTACCTCAGTAAAAATCTGGTGTTCAGGGGCGTTATGTATCGCCGTCCCCCTGAATGCACCTCTACGCCCAGGAAACGACTCAACTGGACGTGTCCGGGAATACTCAACCGGGTCTCTGAAACTGGTGGTCTTGGGGCGTTATGTATCGTCGTCCCCCTTGTCACAAAACTAGAACTGGGAGTACGGATCTATGCAAACACACATAATTTTATTACTTAAATAAAAGAAATTACAAGAAACCTTTTAAAAAATAAAACACACAAGAGCTAGAACTCCACAAATTTTAGAGAAAACTATAGAATCCAAGCTGAAGAAAATGGGGTGCAGAGCACCTCTTATGAATGTAATTGCATTTTCAATTGCATTCTCCACCAAACATGCTCCATGTTTGGTGGCATGTTGGTGGCAATCCATTTCGGTGGATTGCCATCAAACTTATTTAATTTTTTTTTATTTGACAATGACTTTTATATATAACACACTTTGGCTTCTTTATCAATTTCGGTCTTGAAAATCTCAGAATTAGAAAATCTTGTGAACTTAAAAGTTGTATATATTTGAGTCTTCTTTCATCTGGAACTTGAATCACTTCAATCCGATATCGAAGTAAAAGGTTATGGCCAAAATATGAATATTACGCATGGTTGAAATTTCCGAATTTGTACACTGTTAGAATGCCCTATTAAATTTTTGGCCTCCAAAATCCAATTATCAAATCCATTTTTCTAGATATGCATCCAAAGTATTATTTCACATACATAAAATATAAAAATCACAATAAACATGTCGTATGGAGGAAATGACTATTTTTCCATTTAGTACGGAAGAGATGACATTCCTTCCATATAGCTTGGAGTTGATGGCCATCCACCTTGTCGTATGGAGAATATGACAAACTTTCCATGTAGTTTGGAGAAGATGACAATTCCTAGAGAATACTTCTTGGTTGATTGGGTATGCTGGAAGATTATGAGGGTATTCTTATATCGAGTGGGAGAAGTATGTCGATTGGGCCAGATGATGGTCTATATAGTTCGATTGGAGCAAATGGATTTCTCCCTAAGTTGGAGTTTTGTGAAGATAATTTTTCTAAACTAACCAATGAATACTTATTTGGGAAGCTATGACGTCCCTAAGACGACAATGGATGGCCTCAAGCTTTTTTTTTTATGGTCTAATTACATCAAGTGATACCTTATTGAGATGTATTACTGTACATCATTTATTAGATCGCTCGGGAGGATTCAAGGTTCTCTCATTATGATGGCTAATGGAACTTTCTCTCTTCTTATTCCTCTTATCCTCCTCCCACCTGATCTCGATTTAGGCTCAGGCCATGGCTTGATCCATAGTGTAGCATCAAAATTTGGTCAGCTTCTTATAAAGCCCATTATCTGTGAGTAGACCATTACTAAAGGCTTCCACCGCGATAGACTGATGGAGTTCCAGAATGGATATTCTTTCTTTGTTAAAACGGACCACGTAGCTTCGCAAGCACTCTCTTTTTCGTTGCTGGATTGTATTGAGTTCGTCTGTAGTTTTCTCAAGCTTACAAGAGCTTGCAAAGTGCTCCACAAACTTGTCTGCCAGCTGTTGGTATGAACCAATAGATATGTATGGGAGATTGATGAACCAACTGAGGGCTGGGCCTGCCAATGTCTCTCCAAATCCTCTGCACATTCCAACCTCCCACTGGTGTGGAGCCAGACCCATTGACATCATTTTTTATTTGTAATGGACAATATGGTCGTCTAGGTCTGTTGATCCATCATACAATTTCATGTCTAGAGGATTGAATTTCCTTGGTAGCTCGATAGAAGTGATGGTCTCCAAGAATGGGGTGTTTAAAATCGTACCATCTCGACTCTTTTTGGTTGGCAGTCTGAAACCCGGTAGGCTGGAGAGAATTGCTTCTTTGAATTCTTTCATCTCTTTTCACATTATGGAGGTGACTAGCTGCGCATCGTCGGTTGGAGTCGTAGGGTGACCGCTCTGGTAGCCTTGGGGAAGGTCATCCAAGGACGGGTTGTCGCTTGCCACATCGTTGAATGCTTCTGAAAGATTGGCTGGGATGGTTGGAGGACTGGGGTTGTCTGTAGTATCACGCCGCTATAGGGTTGTAGAGATTTGCTCCAATTGTTTCTGAATGGTCGTGTTGGAGTTTCAGATTGTCAGGTTCTCCTCTTCCAATGCTCGTAAGCATTCTTGAAGGATAACTAACTGTGCAGTCACTGGATCTAATGTCTGCTCGCTACTGGAAGCCATGAGCTGTTGTGTTAAAACAATCGTAGAATGAGAGATCTTTGTTTGCTATAAATCACTAAGGTCCTATGGTGGGCACCAAATTATGGGAGTTGGATTTCGACTGAAGTCCACAATCGAGAATTCATTGAATGGGGGCACTAGCGATCCTGCAAAACAAAGATAGAATGAGCATGGAGGTTTCTACCCACCGGTGTGGTGGATGTCGTAGGCACTCGATGCTCAAGTCAGCGATGTTAACGATCTGAAAGCGATGGAAG
This sequence comes from Zanthoxylum bungeanum, assembly GCA_019454045.1. Lineage (NCBI taxonomy): Eukaryota > Viridiplantae > Streptophyta > Magnoliopsida > Sapindales > Rutaceae > Zanthoxylum > Zanthoxylum bungeanum. The sequence continues at coordinate 30,215 of SKCR01045949.1, forward strand.
AACAAAGTTAGAGGTTACCTTGACCTCTGTTAACTGTCGTGAGGGTGGTGGGTTGGTGTTTCGGGGGTGAAGTGCTTTGAGAGCTCAAATAAGAATGCTCCAACTTCAAAAATCCTCATCTCTACTGTCAATTATCTCTTCCTTTTATAGGCTTCTTAAATGTGTGCTTTATTTCATCTATTAATATTTTGTTTGTTAGGTGTTTAAAACGGCTAATTACGTGTGGGGAGTTATTAACCATGATTTATACATTTTAGGTTTGGGTAGCTGGTAAGCTAAGAGGCCATTTTAGTAAGGCTTTTTATTGGGTATGGGCTTGTGAGATCACTTGGGTCAATATTAACTTACGAATGGGCCTTTTGGGTTTTTAGATTGAATAGTGGTTGGTATCAAGCATTTGGGTTTTCAATGTTGTTGGTCCGGAAGTGAAATGATGATCTTACTCCTGGGTCCAAATTTGGCCCGACAATAACCATATGAATAGACTTAAAAACCTTATAGGTTACCTTAAACTAATTTTCCCCTTCAGGTCGCTCTTTGGCAAGAATGTTAGACTCTGATTCTTCATCCCCAACGCCCATCAACGTCATTCTTCCTCTCACATCTGCCCCCATGTCAAACCGAGCCCATCAATGTGAAAGACAGTGATTACAACACATCCCCAACTTCATCTGAAGATGAGAATGAGTCATACAAGATCAGGATAGTCCGGCCTGACCCAACGCCTACTCTATTGGACTTCATCCCCCTATATATGGATAGAGCTTCCTCCATCACCCCAACGAATCTAGAACAGCTCAGGGAGAGATTCCAACATTCATGATCAGATCATTCTGGAGGTGCTCAAGAAATGGGATCGAGCCAGCTGACCAGAAGGTGATCGAATGGCTCTCTACGTAGCTTTCTTCGATTGTGGCCTCTGTCTGCCCACGCAAGAGTACTTTGCCAAGATATTGGCAGTAATGAATCTAGCCATGTGCCAGTTAAATTTGAACGGATGGAGAGTATTGGTTGGACTCTAAGTGATTTGGAGTCGAGCCGATCTGAGTAAGCCCTCGACCCAAGAAATGAAGAGGCTCTATCGTATGAATGCCAACCCCAAGTATTATAAGGGTTGGTATTACTTTTCCTAATATGCTAGGGGCAAGCCTTTTATCACCAATCTCCCGGACACCAATAAACTCTTCAAGGACAAATGGTTATGGGCTAGGGAAGCATGGGACAGAACCCATATCATCTCGGGTGAAGAGATCATCTTCCATATTGTCTTCCGAACTAGAGGTAACGACTTATCCTTTATTCTTCGTCTGCTTTATTTGCTTAGGTTTTTTAACCTTTACTAACACAAATTTACCATTTGTAGCCTGCTGAGAGTCCCCACCAAAAGTTTGTCTTGAAGTCAAGGCTTGAGTGATGGCAGCATCTCAGTTTACCAACCATTACTAAGATCTTATCGGCCCTTCCAATTTTTCCGATGTGGCATTGATCTCGGACATTCCACCACCACATTCTAAGAAAATTGGCAGATACTAACCAACTGATCCATTTGTTGCTTTTGATTTGTTGTTCACTACTATCTATCGTGCTTCTTATTTTATTGTTTTTCGACCAATTCTTTTATCATTTTCAACATCTAACACTTGTTGTATTTTTGCAGATATGTCTGGAAATAGGCAAACTCCTCTATAAGTAGTGTGAGACACCATGCGCAAGTCTATGGGTGGGTCAAGTAGCACCCGCGCCTGAGTCACAGCCCTGATCCCCGCATCAGAGAAACATAAAGGATGATGTACACCATGAAATCTATTTTCCAGACCGTCCACACACCCCCACCGATCCAAACATAAAATCCACCGGTCCAAACCTCCCAAACTCCAACACCAGCACATCAACCTTCTAAAAGGCACCTCCATTAGGTTGAAAAATGAGGCCTTTGAAAAATGCCTGAGCAAGGCCCTCGAAAAAAGGCCAAGGCTGGCAGAAGCAAGTCTACAGCTGTCTCAACTGTAAAAAAAGGAACAATATGTAATCTGAGGGTGGAGGACTTCCCTGATGATGCGAGGGAGAGTGTGGATCACCTCCTCCCAACCATCAACCATCTAGTCCAGAACATGGACTTCAACATGGTCGTGGCCTACAAGAACATCTTCCTTAATAAAGTCGTCCAGAAAAAGGGCTGCCTCCAAGCCAAGGTAATTCATACTTAGTTTCCCCTTTAGTTACTTGCTAACAATTATTATCTTACTGATAAACTGACATGATCCCTTGATGTACAGTTGATATACCTCATGGCCGCAAACATAAATGTGCTCTCAAGCACCATTGCCGAGGGTGGCCAAGCCCAAAAGCTTCAAAGTCAAATGACTGAGAAGGAGAATGAGAAGAAGCTGGATGAGGCTAAGGCCGAGACGGATTCCCTCCGCAGGGCAATTGAAGTTACAAATAATAAAATAGATGAGGCCCGGGTTGAGGCTGCTTCAAAAATTTACGAGTATAAACTATAGTGAGCTATGGCAGTTACAATCTATAGCAAGCTCGATGGAAAGGTGGCCGATCTCACTCAGGTCAAAAATGAGCTGAGCCAGGCAATGGGAGAGTTGGACAACACCTGTGGAGAACTGGTCAATACCCGAAGTGAACTGAATAGTCCGTAGGCCGACCTCATTGAGCGCCTTGAAAGCACCAAGGTTGATGCGATGATTGAGGGACTGGAGGAATCCATTGAGCTAATTGGGATGGTCTACTATGACCTGGATCTGGGCATGTTTCACAAGGTCATAAAAGTTTCCAAATGGGAAATGACCCAGGAAGAGGCCTTCGTCACAGCCCAAGAAGAAATTGAAGCAATCTTTATCCCGGCTTATCTATCTACAATGCCTCCTACTTCCAAAGACAATCTCGACCCCTCGTCCTCAACTAATGCCCCTCATTACCGGCCGAAGATGCTCCCGGCCTATCTTTATTTTAACTAACTCCTCCCTCCTCAGGGGTAATCCTGAGGGAGCCAAATTTGTAATCTTGAACTCTTAATGAAATTCACTTCTTTTCATACTTGCGCACTCTTTATTTCCACACTAAAGCACACACTGAGCAAAGACTCGATCTGAGGCAATTTCTACTCTTCAATCACTTAGTGAAATTATGAATTTGCATAATCAACCTTAACCATAACTTGTTAACGTAACCAAATTAATTCCTTAAACCGATCACCTAAGGGTCCTTACTCCAATCATGAACATCAATGCATGAGCGTATTAGTTGGCCAATAAAATAGTGCACCACAAATCTGATGCCATGATGCATTCTTTCCACACTTAGAAAATTATGAACCCTTCAAAATGACTTTTCAGTACAGATAGTAATTTCAATTCCTGACAATCTTCAACGTTTTTCAAGCCGACCTGAGTGTGCATTAATTGGCACTTCGATTAATGAACTCCTCAAAAGTTGATCCCATCAACTGCTACCACTACACTTATGCCATATCGGATGTTGTCCTCGAGGGATCTCAAATCTCTTGTTGCAGCTTTACTTCAGTAAGACCATGGAGAAGCTCTAACCTCATGTTAATAAATATAATAAGGTCTCAGTGGGACATGTCTGATCCCGAGGTATGATAATCACTCAGTCATAAGGGAATGCCTCATCATTGGGCCAATCGAACAAGGCCATGAAGGAGAAACTCTGACCTCATGCCGACACAATAGGGCCTTCATGGAACGAATCTAACCCCGAGCCATTATAACCACTTGGCCACAATGGAATGTTTCCTCATTATGCCAATCGAACAAGACAATGGGGGAGAAAATGTGATTCCATGCCAACACAATAGGATCTCGGTGGAAGGAATCTGACCCCGAGCCAATAATAAACATGGCCACAAGGGAATTATCTCTCCTTGTGCCATTCAAACAGGGCCATGGAATATAAACTCTGACCTATGCCAATACACATAATAAGGCCTCGGTCGGACATATCTGACATCGTGCCTTCATAATCACTTAGCCATAAAGGAGTATTCACTCGTGTCATTCAATAGCATGGCCTTGACGGAACAAATGCAGCACCAAGCTATTATAACTACTTGGCCACAAAGGAATGTTCCCTCTTTCTGCCATTCAATAACATGGCATCGGCAGAACGAATGCAATCATGAGCCATTATAACCACTTGGCCACAAGGGAATGTTCACTTCTTGTGCCATTCAATAACATGACTTCGACGGAATGAATGCAGCCATGAGCCATTATAACCATAATCTAAAAAGACCTCGAAGGAATATTTTCAACCTCAGGTCATCCTCACTAACATTGGTAGTGGCGTCCCATACCAAGTCGTGCAAAAAATAAAAATAAAAAGCAGCAAGCGTAACGGGGGTGACGTATCACACACTCCATACCAACCCAAAAATATTGAGGCAACTGAGGCAGCGTCCTACCCCAAGTTGCCAAAAATAATAATTTTGAACCTCACATTCCAAACGTCTTGGGCTACCCAAGTTACGGATCAGGGGGCGACCAACGTCATGGAGGAATTTCTCTTATGCTAGATAGGCATCGAGTCTGCAAACGCCATTGTGGCCTTCTAGCCTTCCTTGTGCTATGCTTCTATGGATCCGAAAAAGGGACGGTTGGTGCCATGAGGGCATTATCCCTCCCCATGCTAGGCAAATCTCGAGGCTACAAATGCCATAAAGGCCCGTGGGTCTTGTCTGTGCTATGCACCTCCAACTCTCTCCATGGGTAGCAAATGCCATGGGGGAAATGTCCCTACCATGCTATGCAAACCCAAGGGTACCGTAGTAACTCCAGGCCATCTTCAAACCACGCGTGATATGATTACCTAGGGGCACCAAACGCTACACCGACTCTTTCACTGAACGTGCTATGGATACCCGAGATGTCAAATGCCACGCAAGCCTTCTCGATTTTTTCTTCAAATGTGCAGGTCAATAAGTAGTAACGTTCTAGCTCGGGGATTTGACAATGACTATGGGGTTGGTATGCCACGGGGGTGCGGGCTTTTCACACTTTTGCCTTGCACCTTTTGGTAATGCCGACCATGAGTATTTCAAAAGAAAATCAAATAAGTTTGTCCCATTCAAATAATAAATAAACGTATAAGTGCACAAGTTTTTATTTATGAAGGGAAAGTCATATATATATTCTTGGGATCTATTGCCCTTTTTACAATTCTCTGTGAGACATTGCGATAGAGGCTCTATTGAAAATACCTTCTCAACATTTTTGTATTTCACGGCTTCTTGAGTTGGGTGCCATACAACGGCTCCAAGTGATAGGTACCCAACTTGATGACTTCTGAGACTTTGTATGGCCCCTCCCACTTTGCTCCAAAGGTGCCTTCATCGGTTTCTTTGTATTGAGAGTGACCCTCCTTAAGACCAAGTCCTTGAGATGAAAGGTTCACATCCAGACCCTCTTGTTATAGAAACGGGCTATCTTTTGCTGATAGGTTGCCACTTTGAGTGTCGACCTCTCTCTCTTCTCTTCAACTATGCCAATGTGGTGTCTGATAAGGTCCCCATTCGGTTCTCTTGCAAAATACTAGACCTTATGTGTTGTCATCTTAATCTCTGCTGGGATCATCGTCTCGCACCCGTAGGCCAATGAAAGTCTTTATAAATTGTTAAATGCACCCACAAGACTAATAATAGCTCCTCAACCCATAAGACCTCGTATGACCCGAGCCGGGATTGTAAATTATTCTTGATAGTTTTGTTTGCTGCCTCAACTTTCCTATTAGACTTTGGATGAGAAGGTGATGTAAATCTTAAAGCAATCTGGAAGTCCTCGCAAAGCTTCTTGAAGTCTGAGCTATCGAATTGATTCCCAAATATCTTTGATGAGGGCCCTGTTAGTCTCCAAGACATGCCACAAGATCACTAAGAATGATTAAAGTGTGAATAATCAAAGAGAATTGCGGAAATACTCACAATGCTTGGATGAGATTTCAAGACTTTTTCCATGTATTTGATGCTTCCAAGCCTTCTTTAAGTGTTCCAAACTCATGGGTGAGTCTCCCTATCACCTTGTTTGACTCCTTAATGTGCTAGCATTGTTGAATTTTGCAACAAAATTCAAGAAGCAATGAACCAAGTTCACGCCCAAATGGAGGAGAGAATGAGATGAATAGTGTTTTGCTTTTTGATTTCTAAAATCAATTACCAAAAAACCAATCCAAAAAGTTGTATATACTTTTCAAAAAGTAAAGTCAAAAGTGTGTTGTGTAAGATTCAATAAATGCTTCCAACTACCACCATCAATCTTGTGTAGACATTTGATGTAAGTTGGTGGGCCCCACTTAAATTCAAAATTCAAGTGGGCTTACTCAACACACTTCGGGCTCGGTTTCGTTTAATCCGATTAAACGAATTTTCCGTCGCAACGTAATTAAATCTAATTTAATTAAATAATAATGCCTAGCAAAATTATTACGGAAGTCGCTCGCGAATTAATTTCAAATTAATTTGTTCGCTTGAATTAAAATCCAATTTTAATTCCGCATTGAAATCTAATTTCAATTAATATATCCGATATATTATTTTAGCCCAATTAAATAAATTAAATAGAAAAATCTAATTTAACCATTAAATTTATTTTACCGATTAATTCCAAATTAATCGCGTTCTCTCTTCTCGACGAATTTAATCCCAGATAAATTCTTGACGCAATTAATCTCAGATTAATTCTTTCTCTTTGGTAATTAATCCCAGATTAATTTTTTGCCGTAATTAATCCCAGATTAATTTTCTGCTCGAGTCAAATTTCATCGGTGAATCTTTGGGAGGCGACCCAAGAGATCTATGGATATGTTGGCAGTAAATACGGTCATCGGACTATCTGAATACGTGCGTACCCGTACCACGTTTTTACCAATTTACAAGACATGGTTGGCTTCTAGTAAAGCACTGTGCCTACCCAATTCTCCAGAAATATTCTTTAAAGGAATATGTAATCTTTGTCAAGCGTAGTATACGTAGTATTGCGTATAACCATCCAGTATCGGATGTCACATGCTAGGCCTGGGGCTGGAATTGTGTCTGCCCCGTACGAAGCATATATCGGATCACAAGCAACTAGTCTCTTTAATCAGATAATCATGACATTGTCATATTATCCCGATAGCTGCAGCATTTAAGAGAGTACCAGTTCTGTATCCCTGCGTGATCATCATCTCCATATGACTGAAGTGATACTTCCATCTTGACATCACATCCAATACACTACGATTCTCAGTATACCCAGAAGAGGCGTACACAGAACTTGTTAAAGCCCCAGACGACCAAAACCAAAGTATACTGATTGTCGCAAGTATTAGCGATGTAAGTCTCAGGTTAAGACCAAATACATCTACCATGATATGGATTCCCATAGACACATAGTCACACTACCAATGGGATTCCGAGGGGTCTATCCAAAGCGAAGCTGTTTCCGTACCATCGGTAAACACAACCTCCTATTACACTTGCATAAGTATCCAATACTTAAACATATGAGAACTGTGTAGTTATGCTTCCATAACACGCACAAGTGTAATACTAGCCTATTCCGCATTATCGATGTCCAGTCTCGATAATACTATGACTAGGAATTTATAATGATTAAACCTTAGTGGATTAATATTGTCTCATATCTTATTAATCCGGTACTAATCATATGGACTTCTATCATTTATATATCTCAGTAATCCAATTACAAATGATAAAAGAGCAATTTCCTTTGTCGCACAGTTGATTTGTACAACAACACCATGTTCTGTACAAATATTGATGTTATGGGTCATAATTGTCCAACAATCTCCCACTTGGCCTATAGCCAATCACTCAAGTGTCATACACCTCAACTATGTACGGGTCACTCAAACTTCTGCTGAGTAACATCTTTCGTCATCGGATTGGTAAGGTTATCATCTGATGCGATTTATTCGATCATCACATCGCCACGATGTATGATCCGAACGAATCAGATAAATTAGTCAAAGTACATATTTGGATCATTGATGAGACCGTGGTTCCTTAGCCTGTACTGTAGGCTAGCTCAGCTGCTAACAGAACTACTCCTAATCTAATTAGGAATTTTATAGATCCAAAATTGCTTCTTTTACTGCCTCAACTGTAGCAATATTCCGCTTTTGTTGTTTATTCGGCAACAGTGTCTTGCTTGGAAGATTTCCAGCTCACTATTCTGTTATTCAAACTATATAGTACCCTTATTACGACCTATAGTCATTTTTATCGGTTAGGAAACTTGCAACAGTGAACCCAGTCACTTCAAGTTCTCATTCTCCATAGCTTAAGAAAGCATCATTAGTTCATCTAAGATACTTAAGGATTTTCTTAACATCAATCCAGTGACCATTGATGAGTGGTATTTCTATCACTATTTCCCACTCATTTAACCTAATATTTTGTATAGTTTCTTGAGTTTTATGAACGTTTTGATGTGTTTTGTGTTATTTTGCAGATAAATAAAGTTTCAGGACATTCTGGAGGTATTTTGGGGCAAAATGGACAAAACTGGACAAAAGGGGCAAAATCGTCATTTCAGCGTCGCGACGCCCAGTGTGCGCCGAATCTGCTAACATGCGCCTGGTCAACAAATCAGAATTTGAGAAGTTTGACTTTGCTAACGTGCGCCGTGCCACGTGTCACCATCACAACGGAGATGCTAAAATGCGCCGTGCCACGTGTCAACATCCTACGGTGCCGACAGTCATCATCGCCACGTGTGCCACGTGTCATCCTACGTGTAGCCACGTCATCCGGTCAACCGAGTCAACGATCAATGTGTCATGCCACATCAGCAGCCACGTCAGCAAGTCAACCGAGTCAACATGCCACGTCATCATAAGCCAATCACAGCGTGACACATGTCAACATCTCATTCGTCCGACGGCCGCCGCCCCACGTGTCGCCACGTCGCCTTCCACATCAGCTGCATGACGCAAGCAATGACGTCATGAACAGTTGACACATCAGCATGACGCAAGCAATGACGTCATGAACAGTGCCACGTCATCGGATAAGATTCTGAGCCGACCAACCAGCGCGTGACACGTGTCGAACTGTACCCAGCGTCGTGACGCTAGTGCAATTTGGGCGTCGCGACGCGGGACCCTTATCCGAGCCTATAAATAGAGTTCGAGATTTCATATCTCAGTGTACCATTCTCTCTCTTTAATTCCTTCTAAAGAGAGAGCTTCTCTCTCTTCTTTCTTTTAGTTTTTTAATTTTTACTTTTTGTAAATAATTTTAATTACTTTTTGTAATAATTGTAATTTACTATTTACTTTTTACTATTTACTTTTTACTTTTTACTTTTTACAGTTTTTACTATTTACCATGATGAGGTAACTTTTCACCGCTAAGGTAAAAAGGTAATTCTTTTACTATTGCTATTTAGATTAATCTCCCTAAAAATAATATATTTACTATTTAAATCTGACTAAAAAAGGATACCGCCAGATTGGTCGGTTGGTAATAAAATTCTTATTCCGCCTTTATGGCTAGTTATTTTGGTTCCGCCTTTATGGCTGGTTAATTATAATCTCAAGTTTATATATTATTTTTATGGGAGATATCTAAATAGTAAATAGTAGAAGTAACTCCTTTTACCTTAGCATTTTATTTTATTTTACTTTTCAGCTTTTATTTTATGTCTTTTACTTTTATGTCTTTTCTAGTCCTAGTTATGTGTTAGTTATTTAGGGGTTGTGATGATTTTTAATATTACCAGTTTATAAGGATTATTTTATAGTTTATGTAATTTAAAGGTTTACTTATTAAGTTTTAAACTTAATGCTTCTTGTTGTCTGATCACCAATAAGATTGATTAGGTAAATCTAAAATGAACTAGACATAGGGATTTTAGGTTTCAGCCTTAGACTTAATAACCCACGATCTTCCTTGAGGATAGATAACCCTTTAATAGATTTCCTTACAGGATAGGAATATACCTGTCGGGCGGGGGTAGCCATAATTGGAACTTAAGCTTAATGAATCCAGATAATTTGGTTGACATAGACATATGGTTCAATTGGGTTAAACTGGGTATTTGCGTCTGACCATCGACAGAGGCTTTTGCATAATTTAGTGTTCCAGGTTAGTAAACTGATTTATTACACAAACATAAAATAATTACTTCATCTTTTAAATGATATTAGAATGATTCACAACCCTAGATTTTTTGTGTCTTTTGTATTTTCCTTAAATATTTTCTTTTATCTTTTTATTTATTTATTTTGCAACATTCAACCAATCAACAAACAATCTCTCTCTTCTCCATTTAATTAGATATTTTTAAATAAATAGATTCAACAATTAATAACAACAGTAGGAATTAAGTCCTCGTGGGATCGATATTTTTATACTACTTGAACGATACGTGCGCTTGCATTATACGTGTGTGTTTACGCCGGTCAACCATCACTTGGATCGGCCCGTTTGTGACTCTAAATGCTCAAAGCATATGAGACACCAGGTCATGTACATTTTAAAATGTACGAGTTCTCGGAGAGTGCCAACAATTGTTAGATCTATCCCAGTAGATCTTTATTCCTAGAATAAAGGTTGCATTTTCCAAGTATTCCATGGAGAATTTTTATAAAAGCCAAGCTTTCACCGATTGTTTTATGGGAATGTCATTTCCAAGAAATGATATGTCATCATTATATAGGACAATCATTGTCAATACGCTCCCACTAACCTTCTTATATACACAAGAATTATCTTCGTTTTGAATTAAATCATATACCATTATGATCTTATCAAAACGTTAGTTCCAAGAACGCAATGCTTGCTACAATCCATAAATGTATTGAATTAACTTGCAAACCTTGTTTGCTTGTTTTGGTATGATAAAACCGTTATGATGTTTATAAACATCCTCCAAAAGGTTTCCGTTGAAGGAAAGCGGTTTTGATGTTCAGCTGTCATATTTCATAAATGAAACATGCAGCATTAGCAAGCATTATCCGAATGGATTTAATCATGGCAACGAGTAAAAGGTTTCGTCGTAATCGACACAATGTTGATAACGATACTTTTCGCTACAAGCCTAGCTTTGTACGTTTGTATGTTGTCATCCATGTTTGTTCCTTGAAGACTCATTTAGTACCAATAGGCACAATGCCTTCCGGTACATCAACCAGTGTCTAACTTGGTTGGTATACATGGAATCCATTTCGGACTTCATGGCACTTTGCCATAATAGGGAGTCGATACCTTGTATCTCTTCCTCATACGTAGCCGATTCGTCTTTCTCAATAAGATTGACATCTTCATGAGGTGAGATCAGAAACCCATACCTCCCAGGTTTTTTTCTGACTCTCTCCGAATTTCGCGATTCTTGTGTATTCGAAGATTATTGGTATAGTTTCATCCCTGATGAACTGTTGGTGTTCCGTGAGGATTCGATGCCTGGAATATTATTACTCTGATTTCCATCAAGTTTTACTTTCCTCCCACTTACCACTGCATACAAGAATTCCTCTTGGGAAAACCGCATGGAGAGCAACAATTACATTGTTCTCTTTTGAGTTATATAAGTACTATACTTTGGTTTCCCTAGGACAACCTACAAATAGGCACTTATCCGATTTGGGTTATAGTTTGGTATCATCCAAACGTATGCCCAGCATACCCAAATCTTCAGGAATGAGAAACCCGGTTTCTTTCCTGTTCATATCTAATATGAAGTCTGTCTAACAGATTTTTATGGAACCTTATTCAAAATAAGTATTGCACTATTTAATGTGTATCCTCATAAGGAAATTGGTAGCTCATAGTGACTCATCATTAACCTTACTATGTCCAACAAAGTTCGGTTTCTCTGTTCGGACACACCGTCAAATTGAGGTGTTCTATGAGGAGTCCACTGTGAAAGAATATCATACTCTTTCAAATAGTTGAGAAACTTATTGCTTAAGTATTTCCGTCACAGTCCAATCGTGATGTTTTAATACTCTTGCTGGTCTGTTTTTATACTTCGTGTCGAAACTCTTTGAATTTATCAAAAGTTTCTGACTTATGTTTCACAAGAAACACATAACCATAACGCGATGCCACATCCGTAAAGGTTGCGAAGTATTCATATCAACCTCTAGCCTAGCTAGACATGGGCCCACTTACGTCACTATGAACGAGGGCTAACAGATCGGTGGCACTTACACTTTTACCAAGTAAAATGTATTTTAGGCATTTTGCCCAATAAACTAGATTCGTAGACATCATTTGAATTAGAATCAAATTTGTCCTAGTATCCACTCTTCGAAAGTGTGGATATACGAGTCTTGTTAATGTGTCCCAGACAACAATGCCACAAATAAGTCTCATCTGATTAATTCAGTTTGAGCTATTTGTTTGTCATGTTATATGTATGAGATTAATTTATATTCTAAATATAAATATTGTTATTCACATCTAATGTGTTTATCTCGATATCATCTTTATAAACAAAACACTTTGTGTTCTAGAATATAAAGGTATACCCGCAACGAGTTATACTAGATATAGAGATAATGTTTCTAGTTAAACTAGGTACATTATAACAATTTCCTAATTTAAGTACATGGCCCAAAGGCAGTTCCAAAACTTAGGTTTCTACGGTTAAAACAGCGACTCTCGTCCCGTTCCGACTCGCATGTATATCTCATCTGAAGTCAGTTTCCTGTTAATCAGTAGATTCTGCACATCAGTACATATTATGTACCACATCTAGTATCAAAAATCTAATTTTGAAACTAATAATGAACATGTTTATGACAAACATACTTGAAGCCGAGCCGCCTTGCCCGCCTTCACTTCCTTCATGTCTGCCTTGTCCATACGGCAGTCACGCTTCAGTGACCCCGTTTGCCACATTTTAGGCAGACATCTTGGGATATGTCATTTGTCTTCCTTGAAGACTGTGACGATTTTGCCTTTGCCCATTTTAGAAGCTCTGGCTCCGCCTCCTAGAGCATAGCCATCAACTCTCCAAGAGTTTTCTCTTGGTTCATAATGAACCTGCCCAGCTTCGAGTAGAGACTATAAAATCAAATCTTTGGTAGTCTCGGCCACATAGGTAATGCCCAGCTAACCTAGCTGATCGATGTCAGCAACCATCTGTGACACCTAGTGTTTGACAGATGTACCCTCTGACATACGCGAGCGAAAGAGCTTCTTTTACAATTCATACTTCTAAGATCTAAGGTTAGATCTATGAATATCTTTAATTTCATCATCATGGTACAAGGATCTAATCCTTAATTATGACGACGGAATTAAAGAGTCATTGTGGTAAGCATAACGGATTGAGCACTAAAGTTATCATCACTAAAGTTATCATCACCATGAGTCTTCCAAAACTCATGCTCCACTATTTGCTCAACTCTGGGCTCAGTCCCGAGATGTCACTCTTATCAAATAGAATAACTTCTCAGTTCCTAGGACTATCCTGAGGTCATATTCCCAATCTGAAAATTGAAGCTTTTAAAGACATTTTCACCCATGATTATGTTTTAAATGCTAATATTTCAGTTATCTTGATTCCAATAGTCCAACTATCTAATCAACGATTTTGGGTACAATCGAATTAATGATTACTATAGTCTAACTACATAATCAACTACAATTGATTGGTTACATTCAAATGTATTGATTACTATAATCCAATTATATAACCAACTACAAATGAAGTAGTTTGAATACAGTCTAACTGTTAAAATAAAACAACAATTAAATATTTAAATAATGACGAAAAATGAAATGAGCGCGTATTGGCAAGTATCTAAACGAAATTGAAAATTTAATATTTGCCTCCCACTATTTTTCGGCGAGCCTCTAACCCTCTGTAGAGTACTCAGGAAACCTAGTTTCCTAGTGGGCTAGGATCCCGTTAAATAACACACAACCTTGACTTTGGCCAACAAGTTGTATGATACTTAACTAGGTAGATCTTCTAAGATCAATTGGATCTCATCCAATTCCTAGATCCAGTAGGTGGACATCCAAGTCTGAAACATATATCCAATATATCCAATATATTCCCTAACCTTTTTCCTCTGAATCAACTAAGCATTGGCTTTGGCACAACAAGCTTAATGATTCCAGTTAAGCGGGACCCATTGACTTTGGAAAGCTTCGTAATCGATGTCGATGGACAAGAATTGATCTTGACTTTAGCCAACAAATCACAACTTGGACAAGACATGCGATATGGAACAAAGCCTTCATGATTCAAACACATCCACGATGGACAAAGGTCTTGACTTTGGCCAACAAACCAGTGCCAATCTTGGATCTTGAGAATGAATCATTCAATGGAAGGAAATCGCTTAATATTTGTTAAGGGTTTTTCGCGTAATTGGCAACCAATTAATTATTTTTTATTAGGTCTCATCATACACCCTTAAGCATGCATTCTAAAAGCATAATAAGGCGCGGTAAATAAATTAATAATGATATGCGGATGGATATCTCACAAATTGTTCCTATAACAAATCACTCCATTTCCTCTCCCCGGCTAGCACTATTCATACTTCTACCCAATTACATAATACTTCTAAAGAAACCTCATTTGTATTAAGGGGAATTAGTGAGAAGAGAAATACAATGAGAAAAGAGGTAATAGGCTGGACACGCAGGTCCAATTAAATAAATTCTAAATTTATTACAACAATTTCCAAAATTTCCCTCACCCATCTAATATCCATCCGATATACATTATTCATACATACATCCAAGTATTCACACATAGCATGTTATCAATCAATCTAATCCAATTAATTAATCTTTAATTAATGACCATCCAATGTTCAAACAATGATTTGATTTGCGCGAGTCCAACTCGTATAAGAATAAGTACTCAAAGTACATATTCTTGAATTATATCGAACTATAATTTTAAATCCAATTTTAAATTATATTCAATATTAATTCATATTTAATTCCAAATTAAATTATTACACTTTTAATTGTGTCTTTTAGACTTGGATTCCAAATCCAATCTTTATGGGTCTCAAAGGCCCAATTAGTATCTAATACTATTCAATTAAAGTCCAATGAGCTTTTAATTAATTCTAAGGCATGGGCTTTGGCAATTATGGGTCAAACCCAAGATGTCAAGACCCAATTAGGAATCACCCTATGCCAAAATTAATTTAGGCCCATTAGGCCCAATTAAAATTTTAAAGGCTCAATTATCATATTTGGACTTTATGGAAATGGTTTTAGGCCCAATTGGATCCAACCAATTGTCCTAAACCAAACTTGGCCCAACCAAGTCCATTAAGCCCAATTACAATAATTAAATTAATACAACATTCCAAATAACATATTAATTCAATTAAAGTGCAATTATCATAATTAATTAATTAACCTAATGTTTCCAAAATTATTTAATCTAATTAATCATGCCTAATTCCTACATTCATGTCCAACACAAAATTGGGGTAAAATCAATTCTACAACATGCTATAGGGTTCACGGCAATGGCATATAAAATATCATGCAATTTGATTTCAATCTAATTAAATCAACTTTTAACATACATCTCATGCCAACAACACATCCAATATGTTAAATTTCAAAAATTCACCATGAACCTATTCTAGGGTGTGTTCGGCCAAGGCTAGAAATTGGGGAAAATTATTCCTATCAATTTTTCACAAAATTAAGGATGCACAAATCCAATTAGACATCATCCAAGCTCAACTAAACAATCAATTGGAAGAAATTATGTTCTAAAACACAAAAACCTCAAATAAAGTCCATAAACCCTAGAATTCCAAATCAAACTTAGGATGTCTCTGATACCATTGTTAGTCTGCAAGACATGCCACAAGATCACTAAGAATGATTAAAGTGCGAATAATCAAAGAGAGTTGCGAAAATACTCACAATGCTTGGATGAGATTTCAAGATTTTTTCCATGTATTTGATGCTTCCAAGCCTTCTTTAAGTGTTCCAAACTCATGGGTGAGTCTCCCTATCACCTTGTTTGACTCCTTAATGTGTTAGCATTGTTTAATTTTAAACAACAAATTCAAGAAGCAATTAACCAAGTTCACGCCCAAATGGAGGAGAGAATGAGATGAATATTGTTTTGCTTTTTGATTTCTAAAATCAATTACCAAAAAACCAATCTAAAAACTGTATATACTTTTCAAAAAATAAAGTCAAAAGTGTGTTGTGTAAGATTCAATAAATGCTTCCACCTACCACCATCAATCTTGTGTAGACATTTGATGTAAGTTGGTGGGCCCCACTTAAATTCAAAATTCAAGTGGGCTTACTCAACACACTTCGGGCTCGGTTTCGTTTAATCCGATTAAACGAATTTTCCGTCGCAACGTAATTAAATCTAATTTAATTAAATAATAATGTCTAGCAAAATTATTACGGAAGTCGCTCGCGAATTAATTTCAAAATTCGTTCGCTTGAATTAAAATCCAATTTTAATTCCGCATTGAAATCTAATTTCAATTAATATATCTGATATATTATTTTAGCCCAATTAAATAAATTAAATAGAAAAATCTAATTTAACTATTAAATTTATTTTACCGATTAATTCCAAATTAATCGCGTTCTCTCGTCTCGATGAATTTAATCCCAGATAAATTCTCGACGTAATTAATCTCAGATTAATTCTTTCTCTTTGGTAATTAATCCCAGATTAATTTATTGCCGTAATTAATCCCAGATTAATTTTCTGCTCGAGTCAAATTTCATCGGTGAATCTTTGGGAGGCGACCCAAGAGATCCCTGGATATGTTGGCAGTAGATACGGTCATTTGACTATCTGAATACGTGCGTACCCGTACCACGTTCTCATCGATTTACAAGACATGGTTGGCTTCTAGCAAAGCACCGTGCCTACCCAATTCTCCAGAAATATTCATTAAAGGAATATGTAATCTTTATCTGGCATAGATACGTAGTATTGTGTATAACGATCCAGTATCAAAATGTCACATGCTATGACTGGGGCTGGAATTGTGTATGCCCCGTACGAAGCATATATCGGATCTCTGGTAACTAGTCTCTATAATCGGATAATCATGACCTTGTCATATTATCCCGATAGCTGCAGCATTTAAGAGAGTACAAGTTCTGTATCCCTGCGTGATCATCATCTCCATATGACTGAAGTGATACTTCCATCTTGACATCACACCCAAAACTACGATTCTCAGTATACCCAGAAGAGGAGTACAAAGAACCTGTTAAAGCCTCGGACGACCAAAACCAAAGTATACTGATTGTCGCAAGTATTAGCGATGCAAGTCTCAGGTTAAGACCAAATACACATACCCTGATATGGATTCCCATAGACACATAGTCACACTACCAATGGGATTCCGAGGGGTCTATCCAAAGCGAAGTTGTTTCCGTACCATCAGTAAACACAACCCCTATTACACTTGCATGTATGCCATACTTAAACATGAGAACTATGTCGTTATGCTTCCATAACACGCACAAGTGTAATACTAGCCTATTCCACATTATCGATGTCCAGTCTCGATAATACTACGACTAGGGATATTTAATGATTAAACCTTAGTGGATTAATATTGTCTCATATCTTATTAATCGGGTACTAATCATATGGACTTCTATCATTTATATATCTCGGAAATCCAATTACAAATGATAAAAGAGCAATTTCCTTTGTCACACAATTAATTTGTACAACAACATTATGTTCTGTACAAATAATGATGCTATGGGTCATAATTGTCCAACAGGCCCACCGATTCCCGAACCGGAAAACTATATTCTTTTTTACAAAGTCTGTGGCATTCTTCTCAGTTATGACTGACAACGGTTATGCCTCTATCCACTTAGTGAAGTAATCAATGGCCACAATTGCATACTTGGTATGACCTCTTCCAATAGGCATAGGTCCAATAAGATCCAACCCCCTTTAGGAAAACAGCCAAGGACTCGACAAGGTGGTCAACTGCTCGGGTGATTGTTGAGGTATATTAGCGTTTTTCTGACACTCATCACATGCTCAGGCCACTCTGAACCTATCTTGATCTATTGTTGGCCAGAAAAAGCATGTTTGAGTGATTTGCGGCAATTCATTTCCCATCAGCGTGGCTTCATAGATTCCTTCATGAATTTCTCTAAGCACATAATTTGCTCATCGAGCCCAAGACTCCTCATATAAGGCATCGTGTAGCCCCTTCTATAAATTACCTCATCTATCAGGAAAAAATATGTACTCCGATATTTCAACCTCCTCGTCTCCTTCTTGTCTCCTGGCAAGTCTCCAGAATCTAGGTACCTCTCGATCGGGTCCATACAGGTCGGTTTAACTTCAACCTCTACCTTCATCATACTCGAGCCTCTTACGCTCTTAGGCTCCAGGATCTCTAAGGGAATAACCCGAGTAATCTTTGACTTGATGGATGATGTCAGCCAGGCTAATGAATCTGTCTGTCAGTTACTCTCTCGACTAACCGCTCAAATATCACATTCCACATTCCTTCAACCAATTTCTATACTACATGAGATAAGCTATCGTATTAGGCTCCCTCGCCTGGAACCCATCATTCAGTTGTTAAATAGCCAGATGTGAATCACTCTTTACAATCACGTCCTTGACTCCGACCGCATCACACAGTCTCAGACCGACCAAAGTCGCCTCATACTTGGCTTCATTATTGGTCATTTCAAATGCAAACCTCAGTACATAACTTAGCTCTTCACCATTCCCATTACTGAGGCTAACACAATCCCCACACCCATACGAGCTAACCGACCCATCAACAAATAATTCACATTTCTCCTCTTCTCGGACCACCGTGACTTGGGGCTTAGTAAATTCTGCCACAAAGTCAGCCAGAGCTTGCCCCTTGATTAACACTCGAGGTAGGTATGATATATCATATTCGCTAATCTCTACTGATCATTTTACAAGAAGACCCGAGGTCTTAGGTCTATGCAGTATTTGTCTAAGTGGGTGGTCGGTATATACCCCCATAGGGTGGGCTTGGAAGTATGGATGAAATTTTCGCACCATTAACTCATGGGTTGAATATCAGGTTTCCGCATCTAATAATGCCTTGCTAGAATAGTAAACAGGCCTCTAAATTTTATCTATTTCATGTACCAATATTAAACTTACAGTGTGCTCTAAAACATCTAAGTACATAAATAACATCTCACCAATTGTCTTGGCCAAAAGTAGAGGTCGGGTCAAGTATCACTTAAGTTGTTGGAATGCAATCTCGCACTCAGTCGTCCATTCAACTTCCTTCCTTGCTTTCTTGATTAGTTGGAAGAAGACATGACACTTATCAGTGGCTTTGGAAATAAACCAGTTGAGCATTGTTACCTGACCGGTCAAGCTCTGCACATTCTTCACTGTCCTTGGTGACTTCAAGTCTAACACTGCCTCATCTTCTCAGGGTTTCACTCAATGTACCTTGCAATAACCATGTACCCTAGAAACTTTCAAGATGACACTCCGAAAGCATATTTTTCTGGATACAGCCTCATATTATATTTCCTTAAAAGTTCAAAAGTTTCTCTGAGGTCCATCAAATGTTCCTCGGGCACTACAGTCATTGTTTTCATGTCATCGACATAGACCTACATTGTCTTGTCGATGATAGGCTTGAATACCCGGTTCACCAATATTTGAAACATCGCCCCATCATTCTTCAACCCAAATTATATCACCTTATAACAATACAGTTGCTGATCCGTAATGAAGGTTGTCATTTTTTCATCATCATGATACATTTTGATCTGATTATACCATGAGAATGCATCCATGAAACTCAGCAGCCCATGGTAGGTTATTGAATCCATCAGCTAATCCACCTTCGGAAGTAGAAAACTATCCTTCAGGCAAGCTTTGTTCAAATCGGAGAAGTCCACACACATTCTCCATTTTCCATTGGCATTCTTCACCAATACCACATTTGATATCCACTTCGGATACTTAATTTCCCTTATGAATCCAGCTTTTAGCAGTTAGTCTACCTCGGCATGAATAGACTCATACCACTATTAGTAGAAGATCATCATCTTTTGTTTCACCACCTTGTGCGCCGGATCTATCGACAAGCGGTGACTAATAACCTGAAAATCTATCCCGAGCATATCTTTGTGGATCCATGCAAAGACATCTGCATATTCCCTCATGAAGTCTATCACTCTCATTCAGACTTTGATCCAACGTAGCTCTAACCCTGACCAAATTATCCGAACCAAAAAGCTTCGCCGACTCCAGTTCCTCTCATGCTCCCCCATACTGAGTGGGGGTCCATTGGTCAGAGATCGGTCAACTCCACCTTAGTTGCTTCCTCATCTCTCTCCTTCCTTTTGCTGCCCTGCGAAATCATCAATACACAGGCACTTCTTCGATGTGGCTATAAAACAACTTCTAGCCATCTTCTGAATTCCACACACTACCCCACCTTTGGTCGAAAACTTCAACTTCAAATAGTAGCTCGATATAGCAGCCCTTGATTTCATCATGAACAGCCTTCCTAAAATCATATGGTAATTACTCAAGTAGTCTATTATGGTGAAGTCTATCATTATAATCCGAGTATGGGGGACTATTCCAACAGTCATTATTAATTGTACCTGACCTAGTGGAACAACCATAGCTCTCATACACCAATACAAAGGTGTTGCATCCTGGATCAAAGTGGTGGACTCTACTTCTACCCCGTTCAAGGCTTCCTTAGATATAATGTCCATTGCACTCCCAAGATTCACCAATATTCTATATACTTTCATCCCACCAATGTAGCTTACTCCTTGAGCATCATCATTTGTGAACATTATACGTGGTCATCACCTCATGGCCGTTGATTCGACAGTAAATCTTCATTGCCATATTTGAATCCCCCGCCAATGTTCTTCCCCCAATAATAGTAAACATGGGCCTCTGCTCTCTTCTCTTCCTCACCCTCATGGCCTCATGATCGATCATTTTTTGAGGTAGTCATTCATCACCGAGTCCTCCACATGTTCCTGTAGATCGCTCCCGCCCTCGGTGGTGTGTCCCCTCGAATTGTGATGCGCATAATAGGCCCGATTATCCATCTTCTCCATCGGGAACCTCCTCGGTTCGATCTCTGTCAAGCTATCTAGGACAGTGGTCGATTAAGAGCCGTGTATGATGTGCCCCCCGTAACATAGACAACCTTAACCGGTGGCATTCTCTCAGGTGCTGGGTTACCATGAGTCAATGGCCTTAATTCATGACGCTTCGGGGCTGGTCCCCTCCATCTGCCACCTTTATCGCGACGAGTATCTGGCCTTGGTTCTTTCTTCGCACGAGTTACACCTCCTGGGACTATCTTCTTTTCTTCCTCCAATAGCATAAACCTCTTGTCTGCTCCAAGGCTATTGCATAGTTTGGAACCTCATGAATCTTGAGGTGGACCACAACCTCTCGACCCTCAATGCTCCTTTAAATCTTTCCAATGATTTTGGGGACTCATACGCCCTTACCTCTAACACCAAGCTATGGTAACGATCAATGAAACTCTTCAATGATTCGTCGTCATATTGTTTCATCGTCCTCAATGACCCGATCGCCTTCCTCGGTGTGCATACTATTTTAAAATGACACACAAAGGACTTCTTTAGCTGTGAAAAATTATTGCTACTCCCTAAAGTCAAGTTCCTGAACCATAAGCTGGCTGGTCCTCTCAAGGTCAGGGGGAATATTTTACAGACTGCTACCCCAATCACGCCTTGAATATCCATAAGTAAGGCAGATTTCTCATAGTGTGACCTAGGGTCTGTATTACCCTTGTAAATGTCAATTGTTGGCATGGAGAACCTCATGGGGAAATCCACCTCCAACACCTCCTTAGTAAAAAGAGATATTATCTCAATGTCTTGGTCATCCAAAACACCTCCCTACGTGTTCTTCTCTCATTTCTTTATCTCCTTCTAGAACTAGTCTCTCATATGGCTGTCGGTGTCCTCATTTCCTAGCTAATGGCCTCATCATACTCGCTCATTTGAGCATGATATCTCTTCCCAATCAGAGCTCTTCGCCCCATTCCCGGTATCGCCAGAGCTCACTCTTCTCAAAAGTGAGACTATTACTGGATGATTTCAGGCTTCGCCTATCATCATCTTCCCCCAGGGCTCTTCGGCAGATGCAACACTAGCCACAACTACTGACTTCACCTTGTGGGTGTTCTTTATCTTATTCTCGTGATCCTCTTCCACTCTGACTACTATCTTTTCAATGGCGATCTCTTCCCTCATTCGGCTAGGACTTGCGTGTGTCTATTCTCCCGATTTATTCTCCAAGTTCTCAATCTTTTCCATCATAGCCTTCATAAAGGCTTCGGTTGCCTCTCGTTTCTTTCGAACATTCTCCATTTCCACCCATAGGTTTTCCTCTATTTTGTCCATATATTCCGCCGTTGGGTTCTCCAAAGCTCTATGGTTTCTGTCTCCTGCTATCGCCTTAGTGTTTGCTGTTTATTGTACTTTCCTCACATACGGTGCCAACTATTGACGGTTATTTTTCATTCCAAAGGAAATATGTGAGTTTTACCCCTCAAATAAACCTCCATCAACAATGAATTTGTTTGATTAGTATGGAACCAAATACAAACTCGGCAAGCATACAGATAAATCACAAAGGTAAGGATTTACGTGGTTTGGCGGAGAGTGGCTCCAACCTATGTCTACTGGGAGAAAGGGGGTTTGCTTTATTACTGCTCGGAGTCAAGATCGACCTGAGCTACAAGTGGGGTGATGAACATACAAAGAGTTTACAACACCTCGGGTTTTACACAAGCCCGTTATAATTCTCTCAATAGTCAAACAACTGACCATCTTTCTCTCTCTATCACTAGATTTTTGACTCCTGGTTTCTTTTGATGAACACTAAAAACTGCACATTTATTAAAAGAAAAAATCAATCATTTTACACTCGTAGTTTCATTAATCCCCTTAATTTAACATATTAATTAAATTTATATTTTATATATTTTTATTGTGATTTTTATCTTTTATGTAGGTGAAATAATACTTTGGATGCATATTTAGAAAAATGGACTTGACATTTGGATTTTGGAGGTCGGAAATTTAATAGGGCATTCTAACTGTGTACAACTTCAGAAATTCCAACTTTGTGCAATGTTCATATTTTGGACATAACTTTTTACTCCGATATCGGATTGAAGAGATTCTAGTTCCATATGAAAGAAGCAAAAGATCTACAACTTTGATGTTCACAAGAGTTTCTAATTCTAAAGTTTTCAAGACCGAAATTGATGAAAAATCCAAAGTGTATTATATGTAATTATTAAAGTTTCAAAACAAAAAAAAATAAAAAAAATAAAAATAAAACATGAAACATGAAACATGAAACATGAAACATGAAACATGAAACATGAAACAATCCCACCAAAAGTGATAGGTTGAAAAAATTGGCAAAATGTTGGACAATTATCAAATGAAAACAAATAGCCTTTGAAAAATCTTGCTAAATGTTAAAATGTCTTTTGAAAATTTTGTCAAATTTGTATAAGAAATTTGTAAAATCATAATAGAGGTGTCGAGAACCTCACCTATAAATAGAGGTGCTCAACACCTTATTTTCTTCAACTTCCTTCACACGATTCTCTCTGAAACTTTGTGAAGGGATCCAGCTTTTGTATGTTTTATTTTTGTAAGCTTTTTCTTGTAATTTCTTTTCTTTTTAGTAATAAAATTATGCGTGTTTTTATTCAAATTATGAGTAGCTAATTTCCTTTTGCTTGGGTAAAGGGTGAAGCTTTTAATATAAAAATTTAGATTAATCTCACTTATATTATAATATATAAATTGTAATCTAATGATTAATATTTAATTTAATTCTGGATAAATTATTGACAAATTTTTTTACCGCCTATATGGTTGGTTTTATTTATTTGGCATAATTGGGTACCTAACTGGACTTGTTATAGACAAAGTTACTACCGCCTATATGGCTGGTTTTATTTGTTTTGGCATAATTAATTCTTGAAATAAATTAATTGGGTAACAATGATAATTTATTTATTAAAAAAAGTGAGATTTCTAAATTTGAAATATTAAAAGTGGATCCTCTAGCCCCAGTATTTTATTTCATTGTTGCAGTTTAAATTAAAATTTTCAATCCCTTCAAACAATTCAATCTTTTTATTTTTCACTCAAATTATTATTTTATTTTACTAAATCTAGGGGTGGGCGCGGTTCAGTTTGGTTCGATTTTTACTAAAAACCGAACCAAACCATATTTTACGGTTTAGATTTTTTACCTCTCAAACCAAACCATTAAATAACGGTTTGGTTCGGATTGAAAATTTTTTAAACCAGCGGTTTACGGATTGGTTCGGTTCGGTTTACAGATTATTATATTTAAAATAAATTTTCATCCACTTAAGTGAAGACAAAAAAAAACTATTTTATCCAACAAATAGTATGAAGTGCTAGGGTATAAGCTGTGACTCCAAGAAACACATGCACTCCATAAAAGATTGAAAAATGAGGCACAATTAATTCTTGTATTTTTTAAAAATTACCTCGAATAATGATGCTATCATCATTCTAATTAAGAAACAAATCAAACATCTTACTTTCAAAAATAATGATGCTACCATAAAACAAAAAAATTAAGAATAAAAGTATTAACAAATAAATTGAAGAATAAAAGTATTAACAAATAAATATATTAACAAAAAATTTAAGAATAAAAATATTAACATACTAATAAAAAGAAAACATATAATATAATTAAAAGAAAAATACAATTTTTTTTTATAAAAATATATAATTTTTTTAATTATAACGGTTCGGTTCGGTTTAACAGGTGCGGTTCGGATTAGCTCCTGAACCGAACCGTAAACCGTTTGGGGTGGGCCACTCCGAACCGCAAACCGAACCGTTAGAAAAAAAAACCGTAAATTCGGTTCGGTTTGGTTCGGTTTGCGGTTTGGTTCGATTCGGTCGGTTTTTTTGCCCACCCCTAACTAAATCTATTCCCTGTGGATCGACTCCGGTCTTACCGGGTTATTTTATTACTTCGACACTCTTATACTTGGGAGTAAAAGAACCAATTTTTAAGCGTGTCAAGTTTTTGGCGCCTTTGCCGGGGAATAAATTTAGTAGATAGAATAATCCTTGTATATTTTTTTTTCTTTTTTCCTTTCTTTTTTTTTTTTTTTTATTTTTATACTTTTGTATTTTTGTATTTTTTTTCTACATCTCATTTTCTTTCATCTTTGCATTTGTGTAGATCCAAAATGTCCTGATTGATCCTAAATGAATCATGAGCCCAGAAATCCCACATACAGACAGATCATGTTTTTAATTCTTCAAGGAGACAGAAAAATCAATTAAAATGAAGCTTGCATTTTGCCAAAGAATTTCTTGAATCATCCCCATCTAAAGATTCTTCCATAATTTTTTGTGAGAACCTAATTCGAGAGATTGATACAGTTGAGTGAGAAATTCAATTGAGATCTGAATTGACAAGAATCAGAGGACGTTTTTAGATCTCAATCACTATATTTGTATTTTCGTTATTTTTTTTGGTCAATTTTATTGTTATTTTTATTTTTCCACATTTATATTATTTTCTTTTTGTAAGTATGGTATTTGCATTTTTTTTTCTTAAATTTTAGCATATAGTTTGTATTTAGGTTGTATGAAACACTGGTCTTGATCATCTAGCGGTAGATTAAATAGAGAGTCTCCATCACCTTCATCATCTGTCAAAATGGCTGAGAACCAAAATGAAAATCCACATATTCGAGTTGAGAACCTAGTTGATCAAGAAGAAAATGAGTCTCAGCATGGCGATCTTAATCATCATATGACACTCAGACAATTCATGAATCCATCAAGGACGTGATCACCATCTTATATTGTTTTTCTCCCAGATGCAACACGTTTCAATTTTAAGTTAGGTGTCATCCAACTTTTACCCACATTCCACGGTCTAGAATCAGAAAAACCTTATCAACACTTAAGGGAATTTCAAGAGGTGTGTAACACTTGCACAGACCAAAATTGCAGCATGAATATAATTCGATTAAAGTTTTTCCCTTTTCTTTAAAGGATAAAGCTAAAATTTGGCTGCAGAACCTTAGATCATGATCCATCAAAACATGGGATGATTTACAAGAACAGTTCTTAAAAATATTCTTTCCCTCTTACAGGACAAACTCCTTTAAGAGGAGAATCACGACTTTCACACAAGAGTCAGGGGAAACACTTTACCAATGTTGGGAGAGGTTTAAAGAGATGTTGAATGTTTGTCCACATCATGGGTTTGAAACATGGAGGTTGGTTGCCTACTTCTATAAGGGTTTAACACCCCCAAATTAGACAAGTAGTGGAGATGGTGTGTAATTGTGAGTTTAGGGACTAAAATCCCGAAGATGCACTAGATTACCTAGAACACATAGCAGAGAAGGCATAACAATGGGACACAGTTGGCACTTATGAGTCGTATGTAAAACCACAGTCATCTGGTAGAGGTATGTTTAACCTTATGGAAGATTATGACCTTTCTGCTAAATATGCATCTCTAGCTAAAAAAGTCGAGGCATTAGAATTGAAGAAGATAGATCATGTCAAGTCTGTTCAAGAAGTCACCAGTCAAATCTGTAATTTAAATGAACATGTCACACAAGTTTGCCCAACCTTGCCAGCCTTGCAAGAATGTCTTCATGACCAAGTCAGTTCCATAAACACTTTCAAGAGATCAAATACAAACCGATACTCTCAAACCTACAATTCTGGTTGGAAAAACCATCCAAACTTCAATTGAAGGAATGATAACCAAGCACAACCATCGCAACAACCTCCCCAGATACACCATAATTTCTAAAATTCCCATAGTTATGCACCATATGTCCCACCACCTCGGAAAACCCTTGAGGATACCTTGCATGCATTCATTGAGAAACAGAAAGCCATTAATAACCAAAATGTTCAAACATTGATTGATTTGAAAGATACCTTCTCCAAAGTCACATCTGCACTGACCATTAATGAGAAATGAAAGTTTCATGCCCAACCACAGCCAAATCCCAAGAGTCATCAAAACCCTCACGAGGGTAGTTCTGGTAGTCAACACATAGACCAAGTCAAATCTGTTATTACTCTTCGCAGTGGTAAGGTCATCCACGGACCTATTCTTGAACCTCGTGAAACTGAAAATAAATCAGATTCAGAGGGTAAGGAAAGGGTTGATGAACCATTACCCGTCGTTGATGATAATAATTTCTCTCATGCACCTTCATTTCCACAAGCATTAAAAATAAAGAAATTGAACCATTCCCCAGAGATATATGAAATATTCAAACAGGTAAAGGTCAATATTCCTTTGTTAGATGTCATCCAACAAATACCATCTTATGCTAAATTTCTGAAAGACTTGTGGACCGTTAAAAGGAAACATTAGGTAATAAAGAAAGTTTTTCTAACTGAACATGTAAGTTCTATTCTCTCAACCAATAATGCACTAAAATACAAGGACTCTGGCTGTCCAACTATTTCTTGTATTATTGGAAATCAAAAAATTGAACATGTTTTGCTTGATCTTGGAGCCAGTGTCAATTTTCTTCCATTTTCGGTTTACCAACAACTTAATATTGGTGAGTTAAAGCCAACATCAACTACTATTTTACTTTCCGATAGATCAGTCAAGATACCGAAAGGAATTGTGGAAGACATGTTAATATAAGTCGTTAAATTCATATATCATGTGGATTTTATTGTCTTAGAAACACAACCTATAGCTGACAATTATAAGCCAATTCATGTAATACCTAGTCGTCCATTTTTAGCAACAGCTAATGCTTTAATTAATTGCAGGAATGAAATCATGAATTTGTCCTTTGGCAATATGACATTGAAGCTTAATATTTTTAACATGTGCAAACAACCATACGATGAGGACAGTGAAGACCAGAGCATGGAACTAATTGAACCA
Organism: Zanthoxylum bungeanum; assembly: GCA_019454045.1. Taxonomy (NCBI): domain Eukaryota; kingdom Viridiplantae; phylum Streptophyta; class Magnoliopsida; order Sapindales; family Rutaceae; genus Zanthoxylum; species Zanthoxylum bungeanum. The sequence continues at coordinate 58,183 of SKCR01045949.1, forward strand.
ATTGTGGAAGAATATATTCAGGGGAGTTTATCTGATCCTACAGAAATTTATACAGCTAATTTTCTTGAATCAAATATACAATTAGATTTGGATATTCCTAATTATTTTTTATTTGATTCTACACAAGTACTGGAAGATAATGGAGAGAAGTAAAACTTTGAGGAACTATGAACAATGGAAGAAGAAAAACATGAGGAAGCACCCAATCTGGAATTGAAGACTTTGCCAGAAGGATTGAAAAATGCATTTCTTGGAGATGAACAAACTTACCATGTGGAAATTTATTCCTCTCTCACAAACGATCAAGAAGGAAAAATATCTCCAGACTGTAGCCATCTAGGCATGGAAGAAATTCTCGTAAAACTCCACAATCATTTTCCTTCTCTCCCTAAAAATACTCTGATAAAAATTTACAAAGCACGCACTGAAAGAATGAGGCTTCTTATGATCCATGGTATTCCTAGTTATATTTGTTGGGTAATTGAAGCAAGGATTCGCTTGACAGGTGAGTAATTTGACTCTTTCATTTCTTATATGTATGGTTTAGGGGAAAGCACTTATGCTAAGAAACGAAGAGCTAAACAATTAGGTGTTTGTTATAACTATGCACGCTGGACATGCAACACTCATTGTCGTTCTTTAGGAATGGTGTCTGACAATCGCGAAGATAAAATTCAATTCATTAGAGATGGCTTGAGTAAGGAGTCTTTTGATGATATATCACTAACTCTTGAGACGCATTCTAGTGGACATGTTCATCGAGTAATTCGTAATTTATATACACAATTTCAAAAAGAAAGACAACAATACAATCTCGAGAATCTGACTTTAAAATACCATGTTCGCCAATTTATAAGAAAATTGGATGGGAAGCATATCCCCGACCCATAGAGGGCGTTCAAGCGGTTACTGGACGTAAAACCAGAGGAAGATGTGAGCCACAATCACAACTACCAGTACGTATTTTTCAATTTATTGCTTTGATTTCCTTTACTTTAAATTATTATTTTGATTTACTTTAATTTACTATTTTGATTTCCTTTACTTTTGCCGACAGTATCTAAATTTTTTGACTTTCACGATCTATTTTACTGTTCATTTGACAATTATCATTTTGCAGGTACTAGTGCTTTTATTACTCACCCTTTTTCAAGATCCATAAATACAACTCGTCGTTTCTCTCTTCAACCCATCCAGATAAGAGAGAGAACAAAAATGGAAACAACTTCAAGAAGACGAGTCATTAATATTTGTATGTTTTATGGAACTAGCTCTGGAACTAAACCAAAATTTGTTGAGGCTGCAAAAGAATTGGGTAGAGTTATGGCGGAAAGAAACATGCACTTAGTATATGGCGGTCGCAATCTTGGACTGATGGGATGTATTTCAAAAGTTGTGCAATAAGGTGGCAGTCAAGTTTTAGGGATCATTCTAAAACCCTTGACAGAGGAAAACCTCATCGGAAAATCAAATGGAGAATAATGCATTGTCTCAGGTATGTCTGAAAGACTTACTGAAATGATCAATCATGTTGACGCTTTTATTGCTTTACCAGGTGGGCTTGGCACTTTAGAAGAAATATTCACAGTTGCGTCATGGGCGAACTTGAACATTCACCAAACACCCATTGGACTACTTAATGTTGATGGAATTTTCAATTTTTTTTTATTTCTTGAGGATGCCAAAAGAAATGGGTTTGTTTCCAAATCGGTAAAAGATATTTTCCTAACTGCAAGAAAATCTGATGATTTAATTGACCAACTCTTAACTTATGAACCAAAAATCGACCTCATTCTTTCCAAGTTGAACTGGTCTGGTAACGATCGTGGCAAGAAGCGTAGAGTGGATTTGAATCTTAATATGTAATTTTTTTTCTTTTAACTAGTCGTAGATTCAATTGTCAATTCCACACTAACCAGGTGATGTCTTCTAAACTCTACTTCTTCTTTTTCAGACACTGGGGACAATGTCTCAATTTTGGTTGGGGGGAGGGGATAGTTGACTATATAGTTTTTATTTTATGTTTAATTATTATGTTTTTATTTAAAAAAAAAACGTTTTTGTGTTGTTGTTTTATGTAAAAAAAATTTATTATGATGTTTTTGCTTTGTTGTTATTTTGTGTGTAAAAAAAATATTTTGTTTTGATTTTGTTTTGTATTTTCTAAAAAAATACACACAAACTAACAATAAATTTTTGACTAACCAAGTGGAATTGTTGTTCAGCAGTGGCTGTGTAAGGAGTTTTCACTCTTGAGACGCATCTCAAAATAATTCATAACAAGTTATTTTTGTTCTTTTCTTTTTGAATCATTTAAAATTATAAATTCTCCATAATATTGATTAAATTTGATCTTCATATGCTCATCTGACAGGTATTATCAACATACATGGTAACATATAAACATGGGTTGTAAGTGAAAATTTTGTAATATTCGGTTCTCTAGTTTGTTAGATGTAGCACCTAAAGACAGTGGAATTAGTGTTTATTCAAAAAAATAAAAATAAAAAATCTAACCATGCTCTTACTTAGTAACCGAACATCTTGCCTCAATAAGGAGTGATTGTTCGCATAAAACAGTAGAGCTTGAGTTTGTAAAAAAAATGTGTGAATAAGTTCGATTTCGTAGCCTCTCTAACTCGAACAATTAAGTCTGTATGGATGTTTTAACACTTAGTGCCCTAAGGCCAACTGGTCTGGGAGTCACTAACTCAAGCTCGTTACATTGGTTAAAGATAAAGCTTAAGGAAATCAGACACTTTTTCTTTTTAATATATGAGATCTGAGCAATTAAGTCCATATGGGTGTCTTAACACCTAGTGCCCTAAAACCAACTAGTTTGGGAGTCACTGGCCCAAAACTCGTTACGAGGATTGAAGATGCATCATTATTTTAAAAAAAATCTATTTTTGTATTTATAAATAAACTTTCATTGCCAAATGGTGTGAACTCTAATATAATTTTAGGACAAAAATATTACTCTCTTTTCAACGAAACCGATGAATATTGTGGGCACAATGAATTGATTAATACCTTATTTTTTGTGTGTAAGGAAGAAGGGTAAAAAGTACAGGAGAATTTATTTATTTGATCATTTAGAAAGAAAAAAAACAATTACTAATTTGGATAAGAATTTGTCTTTTTAAAGTTTTTTCGCTTAAATTACTATAGACTAGTAATAAGTTGGTTGATGGTGTGATGAACACTAAAAATACATTTATTAAAAGAAAAAATCAATCATTTTATACTTGTAGTTTCATTAATCCTCTTAATTTAGCATATTAATTAAATTTATGTTTTATATATTTTTATTGTGATTTTTATCTTTTATGTAGGTGAAATAATAATTAGGAGGCATATCTAGAAAATTGGACTTGGCATTTGGATTTTGGAAGCCAGAAATTTAATAGGGCGTTCTAACAGTGTACAACTTCATAAATTCCAGCCCTATGCAATGTTCGTATTTTGGACATAACTTTTTACTCCGATATCGGATTGAAGTGATTCTAGTTCCAGATGAAAGACCCAAAGATCTAAAACTTTGTTGTTCATAAGAGTTTCTAATTCTGAAATTTTCAAGACCGAAATTGATAAAAAAAAAAATAATCAAAGTGTGTTATATATGTAATTATTAAAGTTTCAAAATAAAAAAAAATAAAAAAAAAAACATGAAACAATCCCACCGAAAGTGATTGGTTGACAAATTTGGTAAAATGTTGGACAATTATCAAACGAAAACAAATAGCCTTTGAAAAATCTTGCTAAATGTTAAAATGTCTTTTGAAAATTTTGCCAAATTTGTATAAGAAATTTGTAAAATCATAATTGAGGTGTCGAGCATCTCACCTATAAATAGAGGTGCTCAACACCTCATTTTCTTCAGCTTCCTTCACACGATTCTCTCTGAAACTTTGTGAATGGATCTAGCTCTTGTGTGTTTTATTTTTGTAAGCTTTTTCTTGTAAGTTCTTTTTTTAGTAATAAAATTATGTGTGTTTTTATTAAATTATGAGTAGATAATTTCCTTTTGCTGGGGTACAGGATGAAGCTTTTAATATGAAATTTAGATTAATCTCACTTATATTATAATATATAAATTGTAATCTAATGATTAATATTTAATTTAATTCTGGATTAATTATTGACAAACTTTGTTACCGCCTATATGGCTGGTTTTATTTATTTAGCATAATTGAATACCTAACTGAAGTTGTTATAGACAAAGTTACTACCGCTTATATGGCTGATTTTATTTATTTTGGCATAATTAATTCCTGAAATAAATTAATTGAGTAATAATGACAATTTATTTTTTAAAAAAATGAGATTTCTAAATTTAAAATATTAAAAGTGGATCCTCTAGCCCCAATATTTTATTTTATTGTTGCAGATTAAATTAAAATTTTCAATCCCTTCAAACAATTCAATCTTTTTATTTTTCACTCAAATTATTATTTTATTT